>PDGT01000070.1:636825-662563 GCA_003671415.1 Megathymus violae | reverse complement strand
AAATAAAAAATGGTATCAATGTAGATATTTTCTAAGCAAAAATCTATTTTTATTATTAATGTATTAAAAAGAACCTATTGACTTGCCATCTCTAAATATTGTAACGTCTTGTAAACTCACAAATACCTAGAAAAATGCTGCTGAGTATCCATGTTACGAAAACATGCACGCCGTTTACTTTTTTGCTTTGGAAGCAAATTATCCACTGAATAAAACTTCTATCGGGTTTTATATTATTTTATGTAATAATTCTTTTGTATTATTTCTATATAATGCAATAAAATACATAAAACTGTGTAACATCGTAAAGTCGCCATAGTCACATTTATAAAGCTAAACCAATTCATGAGGCCTTCTGCCTTCTGTCTACCTTAAATGGGGCCTCTAATTGTAAAAAGATTCTTTAGTTCTGCTATAGCCTATTTGGTAATAACCTTGCATGCCGAGCGGAGTATCGGATTTGGTTTCTGTGTGGGCAGACACATTTATGTCACAGATAAATATTTATTTTCAAATCGTAGGTTTTTGTAACGTTTCATTTTTATTTATCCATATAATCTGCAACATTAGGGTTCTCGGAAATGCGTTTGTGTTAATGCATTACCAATTTATTCAAAATTATATTTTTTCTTATTTTCAATGCATTTGAAATAGTGAAATGACGTAGAATTTAAATTTTTTCATTGTTAGAAAATAATTATATAATTAAGAACAGATGATCAACCTGAACAAGACAATTGACTGTTTTTTTTTGTAACGTAGGTGGTGGCGTTCTACCACGGCCTCAATAGCAGCTACAAGCCTGTGGCAGGGAAGGCCATACACTGGCCGGGGGGACGGCGGGCTCCACCCCCTGACACACCCCGGTGTGGTTTCCTGGGAACGGATCCTATGTGCCAGGGAGGTGAGGGATATCCCAGGCTCAATATTAGCTTTTAAATTATTTTTTCATACCATGAACAAGTTTTGTAAAATCATGTGCGAATAATAGAATGTATACATTTCGTATTTTAAACCTATCCGTTGTATAATGATACCTGAAGCAAAACTTTTCTACCCCATTTTAAGCATATTGCGTGTACGGCGGAAAGATGTGTGTCCTAGTGAAAGTTCATTTGAAGAGGGAGCATAGAAAGCTTAAGCTTATATAAGGTATATAAATAAATAAATAAACGTTTACACACTCACACCCGCACTAGAATTCCCTGTGTTGCGGGTGGCGTGGACAAACACAAATATGACATTAAAAACACCCATGACCCGAGAACAAACATTTATATGTCACATAAATATCTGCCCGGCCGGGAATCGGACTCAGGACCCCACGCTCGGAAGGCAGAGTGGGCACCATGGCACCACCACCACTATCGGGTCGTAACGTAATTGGTATATGTTAGAAATACATTAAATAAACTAAAATATTCATTGTTTACATTCATTCTGTCAATATCAAATACATAATAGTTTATATGTATATCTAATTTCGCAATTTTTTTCATGTTATATGATCACACTTGTCGAAAACGGCACGCTTGATGGTTCTCCCAATACGCCCACCACCGCTTAATCGTTCTTGCACATGCATTCTTGCACACTTTTTTAATGACCTAATGTTGTAACAGACGTGTTCCAAAAGTGTAACATATTCCAATAATTGTTCAATATTCCAATGTATTTCAAATCCTTATTCTCATCCAGATCACACACAACAAAATGTGAGACGTAAAATCAGGTACGCTAGTTTTCTCCGTGTAATGAGACGCTACAGTCGGCAGTGGATGCTCTCGCGTTTAATTTATCGCTTGTTTCGCAACCCTGTACTTTGCAACCTTGCAACAGTACAAGGGCATTCGCATATCAACTGCAAATTGATTTAAAATTTCCATATCGTCTTCAATGTCACAGTATAAACAGACAATTGTTTATCCCAGAAAAACCCTTTTATTGCGAACAGAAATTGGTTTTCTTAACTAATGGAATTTTTTTCTATTATATATCAGGGTTGAAACTGCGGGGTTTTTCCGTGAACTCAGAATTAGTCCAATCTAACCCCAACATTCTCATTAAGATGAAGAGTGTCGTTTGAAGACTTAATTGATAACAAATACCAATTTAGAAATGTGATACCTATACGATATTTCTTAGAAAATTTTTTGCATCCCCACTTGCTGGCTTGTTTCGGCTACGGTGATCAATTTACATCACGTAGACTGCATGCCGGTTTGTTACTGTTCTATGTCGATAAAATTAATATAAAAGACGATTATATGAGATATTCGAACCCTGTTCTCGTATGTAGTCCAATATTGGATTATTGTTATGAAGAATTTTGACGAACCCAACCCTACACGCAGAGGTACTTGGACCGCAATGGTAAGTTAACACGAGAATTGCAAGCTGGTTATTCTTCCCTATCAAAAGTTAATACAAGAAGAGACCTATCCCAGCAGTCCACGTGTGTACATGTACAATATCGTGCACAACACTTGATCCTTGTCTGTTGCACGCTGCCAGAGGCCCAAGCCGTCATTATCTATTGCTTCATCGGTCTCGCCGTGTTCTTGACGTTTGCAGTGACGGCTGCATGCGTCGCTTACAAGTAAGTATAGTAAGCTGTAGTTAACAACAGTAGGCTTACAGACTTTAGTGTGTTACAAACCGGATGTGTTTAGACAGGCGGGGGGCGGGGGGCAATCTCTAACAATGAGCCTTATGAACGTTGAAATGCAATTGTAATATTATGCACGTCAACCTCATACGTAACTATTTTTTTTGTTATAATCTTATTTTGTATCATCTATTTATGCTGCATATTAACGAAATAATGCAATGATTAGAAAGTGTCGACTTTCCTTTAGTCGTCAAAGGCTAAGACCATTAAAAGTTCTTACACTACATTGGTAACCTGTTTTGGTTGTATAAGGTAAAAAATAACACATTTGTGCAAACTTAAAAAGTTAAGTCTTAAGTCCATATAAACTTTTGCTTTTACAAGATAATATTAATCCATTTTAAAATGTCAATTTCAGTTTTAAATATATATCAAGTTTTATGTACATACTATAGTGTATATATTAAGTGTTAACTATAAGGTTTGTTTGTTCATGTAAAGTCTACATCCTTATTTTGTATGTACGCCTGCCTTGCATTTTCTCCGTCACACTGGTTTGAGTGGTAGAGAATCCCGACTTTGTTATGTACATATATGTATAGTGGTGTGAATAAAATTAATTAATTTTAGTAATTTTCCGGTTCACGCGGGTGTTTTATTTCAGTAGTGAACAGTATAGTTCACTGAGAATCAGATTAGGATGGAAAATCGATTTGTGGACTGTAGATTGCGTACGGAAGAAATAGTGAAGGGTTGTTCGTATTTTTGGCAAGCACATTGACCTGGTCTGCAGGTTGGTACGGTATTCGTATCAGCTGCGTCGACTGCTAGGCGGCTGCTCCTTGTCCCCAATCTTCCTTTCTTCTTAACTTCTCATTGGATGGTTTGCCGTTGAGATTCACTATTACACTTCACAGTAATATTACTTTTAATTACGAGAGTTATTAGTGAGCGGGAGCGATAATGCAGTGATATTTAATTTAAGTCGAATGCTTTGGGCGGTGCGGTTTATAAATATTTAAAATTATGTGCGATAATCGCACAGGGATTAATTAACCCTTCAATGAAAATGGAGTGTATGTATGTATTGTAATAATGAGTTGTATGCGCAATCCCAGTCACGTTGATTTAGATAAAAGAAAACCACCAACCTTAACATCCACGTCTGGACGACGATCCGAGAAGCTCGCATGAAATCTTCTTGTTGTAAAAGGCGCGAAGTCTAGCACGGCTAGCTTAGGACTTCTCTAAGACCGGCAGAACGTCTGCGGTCCAGCAAGGAAGCATCGGATCGAAAAAAGCTCTTATATGCGGCGGCGTTTTTTCACGGTACGACATTGGAGTGTCAAAGTTGATAGGTTTTTTATTTTTATCATTATACCCATCAACCAGTGACATAAAGATTGAACATACCCCTCACCGAAATCAATGTGATGATTTCCTAATTATGATGGGTGTGTAAAATAAATATAAAAATAATGGTGTTTCCTATGCTAAAGAAATAGAAACAGAAACTTTCAAATACACAAAAAAAAGGAAATTTGTTTGTGTAAAGTTAATTTGTAATCTTAACCTAAACTATAAATTAACACACGTATTTTTATATTAATTTGCATATGGCAATGGGCATATTTTATTGACAGGTCTTTTATAAATCCCGTTTTGAGTGCGGACGGTAACGACACGCACGACATTATCACACCCAGGGTGAACTTCTTCTATTCTGCCGAGAGGCCATTGTAAAGGTTTTGTTAAGTTAGACTTCAGAAGTACTAAATGACCCTTTTTAATATTTGGAATTGAGGTAAACCATTTCTGTCTCTGCTGCAGAGTGTGCAGATAATCATTTGACCATCGTTTCCAAAATGATTGTGATGCCTTTTGAATGGATTGCCAACGTGACAATCGATTTGGCTGTACATCTTCAAAATTATATTCAGGAACTACTAACAAATTCTGTCCAATTAAAAAATGACCAGCTGTTAAAACTTCAAACTCATTCGGATTTGATAAAGGTCATAATGGTCGTGAATTCATAATCGCCTCAATTTTACAAAATAAGGTACTCAGCTCTTCAAAAGTCAGGGATCTATCACCTACTGCACGGTAGAGGTGATGCTTGGCCGATTTTATGCCTGCCTCCCACAGGCCACCCATGGAAGCAGCATTCGGTGGATTTGTACGCCAGTCTACACGTCTCGACAACAAACCAGATAAGATATCATCACGATTGGTTGTACAATTTATAAAATTAGAAACATTTTTTAAATGTTTTGCGGCAGCTACAAAATTCTTTCCACAATCGGAATATAAACAACTACACAAACCGCGATGTGCCACAAAACGATCGAATGCGGCCAGAAAACAATCGCAAGACAAATCTGAGAGCACTTCTAGATGGACCGCTTTAGTGGAAAAACATATAAATAAACACAAGTAGGCCTTAGTAACCTTTGCATTTCGCCGTAAGCCCTCTTTTATAAGGAATGGACCACCAATATCACAACCGACATGATCAAATACTTTGTTGGGCTGGAGTCTAGTTGCAGGCAACGTTCCCATTATCGGCTGTATGTTGGACGGTAGACATCTAAAACAAGCACGGCATTTTGACAAAACTGAACGGATAACACTACGAGCGTTTATTATCCAGTATTTGTTATTTAAAATGCCTTGCAAGGTACGCGGTCCTACGTGCATGTATAATTTGTGAAAATATTCAATTATTAAATTTGTCGTGTGACACTTTTTTGATAACAGTACCGGGTGTTTTGTAGAGTAAGGTAAGTCCGACTGATGTATTCGACCCCCCACCCTGAGGAAATTATCAGAGTCTACAAAAGGAGATAGCTTACGAAGAGCAGATACGTATGTTTCTTTTGCTAGCATTTGCATTTCAGAGTGGAAATAATTATGTTGAATTACCTTTATAATTAAATCATGCCCTTGTTTTAATTCGCAAGATTTAAGTAAACAAAGAGTACGGTCAGATTTTTTAAATTTTAAATTATTTTTAAAACGAAGACACCAAGCAATTACACGCTCAAGTTTTTTATATGATAAAAATTTATTGAAGGAATTTTCAAGGTCATTAGAATTATTGGATTTACAAGAATTAAAAGTGAATGTGTCTACATTACTTTTCATTTCTGGAATTATATCCTTTTCCTTTATAATAAATGTATTTTTCGGCCAACTACGCGGATCTTCAGTTAACCACGCAGGGCCACTGAACCATACATCCGCCATCACTAAAAGATGTTCAGGCAGCGCGCCTCGCGAACAGAGATCAGCTGCGTTGTTCTCACTATTTACATGAAACCAGCAGTTGGGTGGAACCACGTCGATAATCTCATTAACACGGTTAGCCACGAACATTTTTAATTTATATGGTGGAGTCTGTAGCAATGACGAAACTACACTCGAGTCACTAAAAGCCAAAATTGGTAAATGAAAATCTTTAATGTTTTGTACGACAAAACGTGTAAGTTTCGACAACAGCATGGCTGCCATCAGTTCAAGTCTAGGAATAGACATCAACAGCTTCAATGGGGCAACCTTTGATTTGCTCGTCAGTAGTTTGACCTTTGTGTTGCCATCCACATCAGTACTACGTAAATATATACAGGCGGCATAGCCTTGTGATGACGCATCACAGAAACCGATCAATTGTACATTTATAAACGAATTCACTAGAAGGTGTCGTTCAATGCGCAGTTGCGAGAGGATCGGCAACTGATGGATAAAATTATCCCATTTTTTTAACAATTCATGTGGTAAACGGTCGTTCAAGCCAAGACTTAATTTCCAAAGATCCTGCATGATACACTTGGCGACAAAGGTACACGGTGAAATAAAACCAATTGGATCGTAAATACTAGCAAGTAACATAAGTACTGAACGTTTCGTGCCGTCATTATCATTTAAATTATAATTAAATGAAAAGCAATCGCAAGAGAGTAACTCAAGGACGATGATAATGAGTCGCCCTGAAAATTGATGTGTGTCACTCGTTCAGAATTAATTCGAGTCAACAACTCGGGACAGTTGCTGGCCCACTTACGCAAATCAAAATCTCCTTTCTTAAGAAGATTCGTTAAGCCATCTTGTAAGGAGCAGGCCTCGTCAATGGATTGACAGGACCGCAAAACATCATCAACATAAACACCTTCCTCTAAGACTCGAGATGCTTTAATATTCGACCGTTCATCCCGGGTGAGTTGATGCAACGTGCGGATAGCCGTAGAAGGGGTACTACGCAGTCCATAAGTGACCATTTTCAACTCGTAAACTTGCACAGGGTCTAACGGTGTATCACGCCACAATATGTGTTGATAACACCTGTCGGCGGGATCGATGAGCACGGCTCGGTACATTTTTGACACATCCGCCGTAAAATATATGTACGTCGTAAAGACGAAAATTAATAATAGTTTTCGAAATATCCTGAAGTAATTTACGGCCGGTCAAAAGGTTGTCATTTAATGAGATACCAGTACTCCAGTACCAGTGATCCGTCAAACACAACGCGCAATGGAGTCGTGGAGCTAGTGGGCCGTAACACACAACGATGTGGTATTAAATATGTAGACGGCTCCGCACCACAATATAACTCCATATGTCCCAGTGATCCGTACTCCTTCAAAAATTCACAATACGCCTTCCGCAGCTCGGGTGAGCGCGCGAGCCGACGCTCAATGTGTAACAGTCTCCTAAAGGCTGTGTCATACGAATCACCTAATGGCTCTTGCTGTGGCTTTGATAAGATTGGTGAAACATATCGACCACTTTCATCGCGATAATGTTTCTCAATAAATATTATTTCAGCGATCTCATCATCGGGATTTAAAGGAATATCGCACGGCGATGATTCTATCTCCCAAAATCGCTTGAGAGTGTCATTCACATTATCATCGATGGTGCACGACACCAACGTTGTAGATGCTACAGCATTCACATTCAATAAGTTCACAATTTGTCGGAATAATTAATTTTCCGGTGATAGCATATCCAAATACACTACCCAATGCAACTGGCATATCGGAACCTATTATAATTTTCTCCCCATTGTAAACATGAGGAAAAACATCACCGGATAAAATTATATCAATTGGTGATTGTTTATCAAAATAAGGATCGGCTAAAAATAAATTGTCATATTGCTTTTTTATTTTTTCAGGTATTTGGATGGTAGGTAAATCTGAAGTAATTTTATGAAGTATAACAGCATCAATATTAAAAACAGGTTCATTGGTGTGACGCGGCCTTATATAACATGACGTCATGCCGTGATTCTTAATAATTTCTCCACCTAACCCGTAAATATTAAACGGGCATTTACGTCGAGATAAACCTAAACGTTGCAAACATGCAATGGAGATAAAGTTGGATTGTGCACCGGAATCGATTAATACGCGACATGGTTGATGAACGTTTAAGTTATCTGAAATATACACACTCGCGGTCCCCAGCAACACCGTATTGTACGAACATAACGAAGATGCATGACAACTATTTTTAAAATCAGTTGAAGTGTCTATCGGCTGGGCGGGTGCACTCGCCACGGGAACGAATGCGTGCGCGTTACCCGAAGTGTGAGAGGGAGCGGGAAACGTTTTGTTTACGTCCTGATGCAACAATACGTTATGCGGTCGCTCACAAATCATACATTTAAAGTCACTTTTGCATTGTTCAGCGATCTGATTAGGTTTAAGGCAATTGTGACACAATTTTAGTTGATCAGCACGGCTAATTCGTTACAATGTGTTCAGTTTACGAAAATGAGCACAGCGATAGATCATATGATTCTCTTCACAATGTAAACAAGACAATTTATTTTTTCTGTTCGATGAAGATGAGTATGTGAAACTTTTGTTTCTATTGGTCTGCGCTGAAATCCTATTGATATCTTGTTGACGTTTATTTTGTACGACGTTTTGGTTGCTTGTACTCGTAGTATCAGCGTAGGAACTCGAATGATCCAATACTTTTATTTGATTATTGACATAAGTAATTAATTCAGAAAAGGTTGGTATTGATTTTTGATTAATATTTTGTTCAAAAGTTCTACGAGTGAATGGATCCAGAGCACGTAATGCTATGTGACAAATAATATAACTATTTAAGTCTTCGATATTTAGAGACTGAATGGCTTTGTACGAATTATCAAGTTTCAATGAATTTATTTAATTGGAAAGACGATTCCTTCGTAAGGGGTGTGAAGTTTAACATTTTATCTAAATAAGTACCGATTAACATACGATTATCTTGGTATTTATCGAGTAAGGCTTGCCAAACGATATCGTAGTTATTAGAGGATATTGGAATACTTTTGATAATATTTAAAGCCGAACCTTTTGTGCAAGAGAGTAAATAGTGAAACTTGTCTATTTATGGTACGTGAGACTGATTATGAAGTAACGAACAGAATGTTTCATAAAAGGTAGTAAAATTCTCAATATTGCCATCGAAACAAAACAATTCTAATTTTGGAAGACGTGGTCTAGATTCGATAGTTGACTGTGTTTTTGCTGAATTTAAATTATTTTTATTTGACGCTAATTTAGAAGAAATTAATTTTATACGGAAATACAACTCATCAAAACCTTTCAATTCCTGGATTCTAAGCAAAGCTTTCTCATCACTTTGTATCTGACATTTATAAATTTCAAAAATACAACTCTCGAAAGATGAACGTAACTGTTCAATATCCGTGACACGTAGTAAAAACATTTCTTGAATTTCACTATCAGATACATTTTTTGACATGTCATACATGGTTTGCATTTGTTCAAATATTCTTTGCTTTTTGTTGATTAAAACCTTTAATTCAACATCAATAAGTTTCTTAAGTTCTTCTTGAACCTTTTGACTCCTTGAAGTAGCCATTGCAACGTGCAAATTATATGTAAAAAATGTAAAACAAAATGGCGGCTATTAATGTATTCGCCTATTCTACTTTCGGCTCGGAGGCCACTAAAAATTGTGCGATAATCGCACAGGGATTAATTAACCCTTCAATGAAAATGGACTGTATGTATGTATTGTAATAATGTGTTGTAGGCGCAATCCCAGTCACGTTGATTTAGGTAAAAGAAAACCACCAACCTTAACATCCACGTCTGGACGACGATCCGAGAAGCTCGCATGAAATCTTCTTGTTGTAAAAGGCGCGAAGTCTAGCACGGCTAGCTTAGGACTTCTCTAAGACCGGCAGAACGTCTGCGGTCCAGCAAGGAAGCATCGGATCGAAAAAAGCTCTTATATGCGGCGGCGTTTTTTCACGGTACGACATTGGAGTGTCAAAGTTGATAGGTTTATTATTTTTAACATTTTACCCAGTGACATAAAGATTGAACAAATTATATTATTATTTGTTAATAGCCGCGTGTTGCATTCGAGCTCGGCGGGTAGACTCCTTTCTCCTTTTTTATTTCAAACGCGAGTGTGCGAGTGAATCCGCTATATAAAATTGCAATTGTAAAAAATGACAAAGAAAATTAAATCTAATACAAATATTTGCATACCCTGGAAGTGAAGATAAGTTTTTTCGAGAAATCACCTTAATACGACTGATTTGGTTTATAATGCCAATTTTTGCCGTTATTCATTATACTTCTTAACACTAAATAGTCCTAAGAATAAATATATAATAGTAGACTAAATATACCTATTCAGTTATAAAATCATTCCGTTTATATTAAATTTGTGTATTGGGCTGTATATTTTCTTTATTCAGTGTTGGAAAGATGTACTACGCAGACTTTGATTCCCTATCGTTATAAATTTCATAAGGATATATATACATATATACTAGCGGGTTCGTCCGACTTCGTTCGGGTTGGATTATTAATTATATATATTAAAAATTTATTTATTTTTGCCTTGATTAGACATTATTAAGTTAACTGACATTTTATATAGCCTATCATCTGCACCATCACGTGTTCTCACTACATACCGATTATCACCAAGATCGGTCGAGCCGTTCTTGAGTTATTTCGAGACACGAAAATCTCAACAGATTTATAAAGTGGTGTAGATATGATATATATTCCATACATGTAAGATAAAACGTAACCATTATAAATAACTCTTGTTTCTATCTCTGTTATATCAGATTTTATATGGATTTATTTAAAAAACAATTGGTACTCATACATAGTTTAATGCTCAACATGTGGAGTATAACATAAATAAATTTAATTTTATTTTTGGAGATAAATGAGACATTAAAAAAAACTTTTTTTTTCAGTACACTATTTATCACTTGAAAATAAATGATGCGTTATTATATACTATATATATATTTTGAATTTTAAAATACTTTAAGATATTCAAGAAAATGTTCGAAAAATTACGATCCTTTTCAACTCATCCCTAAAACTGAGTTTGAAATTTTGAATAAAAGGGGATTTATATATCCATACTGAATTTAAGACTTTAAACTGTATCGTGTGCATAAAATGTACTGTTTCCACAAAAGGAAAAATATTCCTAGATATAGTATGGAATCCTACGTCTCACGTGTTTCATTCGCAATCCACTAGTTTAATCATAAATGCGAAATAAGATGTGTCTTAGGGGGTACGACTAACTTATAGTGCTATCTTTATCAAAAAAATATGAAGATTATTGAGTATATTTATACAAATCCTTGTGTACTTCAGATTGTGTTACAATGTGGCGCAGAACAAAAATTATTTCTGTATTTACTTCGTTTTATGTATATTTTTATATACCACATGAATGTATTACAGGAATTAGCAAAGTAAAAGCTGATATGACAGTCTTATCAAACATTTTCTTACAATTATCATTTGAAAATAAAGAGAGGTTTCCATTTTATTATCCCTTCATAACAATAATAATTTACTAAATTTTATTTAACTATATGAGTAATGTTTTAATTTTGTATATACATAACATTACAAAGTCTTACATGTTAGCCATCTTTTAGCCATGTTAAATTCCAATTATTTTAAAGTGTATATATGTTTTTTTTAAGCAGATTTCCTCTTTCTTTTGGGCCAACAACGTTATGGCATTGCACACGTCCATGATGATTGAGCATTTGCTTATTTCTGGCAGCAGACTTAGTATTATTATATTAAAAACTTAATTTTATACTTATACTTAATATTAGACTTAATATTATATTTAAAAAATTTAATTATATATTTATTTCCCATAGACAGATGAGAATAGACGCAGAGTTGAACAACACGGCCTGGCGAGTACGTCCCGAAGAAGTGTTGGTCGAAGTGGGCACCAGTCTTGGAGCTAGTCCAGCTTTGCACAGCGTCAACGAAGTTTTGAAGGTATTTATACACTGATACATACGTTCGCAGGCTATATATACATAAGAGTTATTCACTCGCGACAATTGGCGTGTTGTAAAAGGAAAATATATGCTGCCCTTCTCATTCTACATATTTTATCATAAGTTATTTCGAAATCAGTCGATATCGCACGTTACTTTCTTCTCTAGATACGCCATCGTCACAAGTTAATATATTTCACAAATTTTAGATGGAAGGTGGTAGAACACGTTCTGTTAAGGATGCCATAAGGGGGTCCATGAATGGGGGTCTATGCGTCAAACTGAAAACCCGTATATAGTTCTGCAATTTACGAAAATTTTAAAAACTATTAAATTAAATAAAGTCGAATAAACACCATTTTTTTTGACTATTATTAATATATAAGTAGAGAAATTCATTAATAATATGACCTCCCCCCTAAAATCCTTGGCTGCGATCACTTCTGTGGACCTCGCATCTACGTATGTGTAGAACCTCACTGCGATTCACGAGTTTCATCAAGATCAGTGTTGACAATATTCCCTTTTTACTCGGACATATTTGTCCTTTCACGATCGGGTGCGCCCAGATATTTTCGTGTCACGCTCGTAACGAAAGCTGGTACTGTGTTGTGAAGCGTTTGGTCTAAGTACATCAACGGTACCACATCGACGACCGGTTTACCGTTTTTTGATTGTTAAATTCTACTTGTTGTAGTCATTTTACTAATAAAATTGTGATTTAATAATAAATAATGAATAATTAACATCTTTGATACGATCTATGAAGAATATTTGAAATTGAGTGATGTTTTTCTTTAATATATGTTAAAGTAGTATGTCCGTGTATGGTTTAAAAAAACAGGCTTTCACGGCAAAATATCCGGTCAATATGACACCGAGACTGTCTTTTGTATTCGAGGAGCTGGCGGCCCGAGCCGGCACTGAACTGCCTAGACCATACACCCCTAACAAAAGCTTCGACAATTGGCAATGGCCGCGTCCGTTACTCAATATTTACCGAAACCCTGTATTCAAGAACCTTTGTCTCGAATAGAATTGTCAGCTTTTTATACTTATTATACTCTCATTTATTTATATATATGTGTTACCGTTGGAGCCTCTGTTTGAAGCCGTGTAGCTGCGAACTGATTTAACTTGTACATGTCATGTTTACTTTACCTATTGTTTTTGTCGAGGCAATGAGTCATAAATATTTTAAAATCCAATAGTAATGTGATGTGTTCAAATTAAAAAATTCTATAGTTAAAACCTGAAGTCATTCATATGGACCTAAACGTATTGAAGAGCGTCAATCAGGCCAGAAAGCACAAAATATATATAAAAGTAAGTAAATTGTCATCGTTATAAACATTTTATATATATTTATATATTGTCAGACAATACGGTGGTACAAACGTGGACGATGAATAACGTTTTTACGTGCTTTTTATCAATTTTATTTGACAGCGCGCGAGTTCCTCGAGTGAGGTTTAAGTGGCACATAAATGAACGAACACGCGTAAAAGCTCAGTGTATTTTTTTGTACCGTATTTTGTTACATATTTCCAACGACTAAATTTAATGAATACCGTGGAAATGGAATTTCATTGAAGAGAATTTCAAATTATACAAAATTTCCATAGTCATTTTAATAAAATATTGTTTTCAGGATGAATTTTCATTATTATAATTTGAGCTCAAATTAAATATTAAGTATTGAGTGAAGATTAATTTAAAATAAATATTTTTGTTGAAATGTTTCAAGTTGGTGTCGGGCCAAATATATAGTGGGTCAGTACGCTAGGTTCAACACCGCCATAGTAATCTATATTGTTTATATACATTATATTCCGTTATTAATTAAGGTGTTTAAATCTACAAGTATTGCCGTGTAGGGAAGCTCAGCACAGACTTCAAACATTTCAGTATGTATTTGGACGGTAGTTCTGTAAAATACAAATTAGTTTCATAGCCGATTCCGTGGTGCCATTACTATAATTTTAAGTATTACTGTTAATTTAACCACGGTGTAGTCACTGCGGCCAATGCGGAATGCGCAATATCCTTGCACTTTCTATTTCACGGCATCAGATGTAGAACTGCTGCGTACCCAGCCGAATTCTACAGCGATTCCTTTTCTACCAGCTGTCCCTGGGCTGGAGTACCCGCGGCAGTGCGTCCTCGGCAGTCGGCAGTACGCCGTCTCTCACGCTGTCGGCGTTCACTGTCGGCCTCTACAAGGGCAACAGAGTCGCGGTCAAGAAAATACATAGGAAGAAACTGGACTTGAATAAAAAACTGCTTTGGGAGATCAAACAGGCACGCTTAAAGACATTTGGAACTTTAATCATAGTTGTTGTCCAACCGAGTGCCTTGGTGAGGACTGAGCTCCATCACATTGACTCAGTGTCTAAGCCTACGGCGGACTTGTCACACCTTCGGGAACGTTATAAAGAGTTCTAAGGTATCAAGGTTTCAACCCAATGTTTTTTTTTTCGGGAAGCAAATGATAATTAACTTGAAAGAGCACACATAATTTAATAATTAGCGGTGCGTGCAAAACTCTTATCTCATCCGCCGTACGTCGTCACAGCACAGCCGAAGCCAGCGAGCTACCAGTGTTTAAAAATTCTCACAATTGCCCAAATTTTGAGTGACCCAATTTATATAAGGACAATTCATGGAGGTAATGTCAATTGTTATGACTAACTTAGTCTTTGTTCAATTTCGACAACGATGAAGGTATTTTTAAATCTCACTTAATGTGTACACAAAAAAAATGACAGATAACAAAGATCCCAGATAATTAATTTTTATGTCACATAAATGTCTATCCTGGCCGTGGATAGGATCCTCGCTTAATGCCGCTTATTAATTTTATTCTTGTCGTCTATACGTACTCGTAAAATACTGAACAAATTTATAACAATATGATTTTCAGTTTATATCATCTTGGACATTCATTTTAATATTAACGGCTACTCACGATTTTTGCAATTTCTATTTTGACTTTATATATATAATCAATTTAGTCGAAATATTGGTGTACAATACATACATTATGAGTACCTGTTACAGTTAAAATCTAATTTTATAATACATATGTGAAGTAAAATTGCTAAAAAGTCCGATTCTCATAACACAGTTTCCAACTACATACAACATTGCAAAAAACGTGTCAATGGTATATTATTACGATTCAGTTTGATTATTAAGGAGTCTATGGCTTCATAAAAAAACATTTTCGAGTTACCAAACCTTTGTTCTGTTACAGGCACGCAACGTGTCGCACGAGAACACCGCGCGCTTTATCGGCGCTTGCGTGGACTGCCCTCTCGTGTTCGTACTGACTGAGTACTGTCCGAAGGGCTCGTTGAAGGACGTTCTAGCTAATGACGAGCTGCAGTTGGATTGGAACTTCAGGACCTCATTAGTACACGATATAGTTCAGGTAAGATAAAGAGAACTATTTATCACTACTTTTTGGTGATCAATGCGTCCGTGATATATTTGGTGTGATTTACGTCAGTGGATACCAGTGTTTGCTTACCATCACGCGATCTGTTTGTTGGCTTTACGACAGTTGATATAAAACACAATACGATTCGCACCCCATTCCACTCTCGTGGTGACCAAAATAAGATAATCAGCGTATAGGTAAGATCGGCTAGGTATGTTCAAAAGATGCGCCGAGGAGGTTCTTTCGTCGTTTGTTCTCTCGAATGTTACAGTATGTTTTCTAAATGGTAGAAGGAGAAAATGAAATGCATAAGTGTATTTACAAGGTACCAAAAAAAAATTTAAATTTTGAATTTGAATCAGAATCATTTGAATTTGAATCATCTGCATGTGAATCAGCGTATTTTGATTTTGAAAACTGCCTGTAAAAACCAACTTCGAATAAATATTATTTCATTTCATTTCAATCTGAACTTAAATATAGTTTATCAAGAAGTATGTCTATGCTATAAAGTCGAGTGGTTTCCAGGGCATGTGCTACTTGCACAGCGGACTGGGCGCGCACGGCAAGCTGCGCTCATCCAACTGCCTCATTGACGGCCGCTTCGTGCTCAAGATCTCCGACTACGGACTCCATACGCTCTGCACCCCTACAGACCTGATCAAGGATGATAATTATTACTACAGTAATTATCCTAATGTGTTTTAGCCCCGTTCCTTATAAGATTACACATAAAAGTATATTCACATGTGTGTGTATACTTATTTTTGAATGAGCTTCCGGCACATATGTTGGTCATTAACCACTTCGTCAATCCGTACTGCAGCAGAGTGCTTTCCTTAAATATGTTCCGTTCCAGGTATCCTTAATTACGAGGATAGACTCGTACTGCGGTATGAACGAGATGAAGTTAACAAATGTAATATTCTGTACGTTATGACATTGGATCTCATTCATTCATCATAATAAAGTCTCAAATTTGCTTTCTGTTAGAGCTTCTGTGGACTGCCCCGGAGTTGGGGGCGGGCAGCGTGTACCCCGGCGCCGTGGCTTCGCTCAAGGGGGACGTGTACAGCTTTGGGATCATCCTCGAGGAGATCGTGCTGCGCGCCGGACCCTTCCATCACTACACCACTACTATGTCCCATAAAGGTATACGGTCTACATTTATGGATCTGAGATGTCTTCAAGAGGAGAGTGAATAAGCTATTATAAGTTAGTGCGTTCACCATCTTAGACTTCATCACCAATTACTTGTACCATCAGGTGGGATTGTTGTTAAGCACTCTTTCTTGGCCGATAACGCATCACTGATGGTTTTGGTGTTACTAATGTCAATAGGCGACAGTGGCCACTTACCATCAGCCCGTTTGTCGGTTATTTACCCAAAAAAAAAATATAGTTATTTATAGGCAACAAAAAGTTTAAAAGACTGATAGATATATAGTTTCAGTATATGTATATAGTAAAGCATTTGCATTATATTGTATGCAATTAAAAATTAATGATTAATCAAAATTACGGAATATTTTATCGATGGTGCAGAAATAGTGTCTCGTGTGTGCGCTCGCGAGTCTCCCCCGTTCCGTCCGGTGGTGGGCGTAGCGGAGGTGGGGGCGGCGGTAGGGGGAGGCAACGCGGCCGCCGAGCTGCTGGAACTGGCCGCGCGCTGCTGGGCAGAAATACCCGACGACCGACCCAACTTTGACACCATCAATGCTACTTATATCAAGTATGAACTTACTTTATCACACTATTTATTGTGATTATCCTTTTCTTGAGTTCGAATTCTACAGTATCTCAAAATTTTCAAATTATAAGCGTAATATGAGATAAATTATCGCTTGCTTCGGTGATGGAAAACAACGCGAGGAAACCTCATGAGCATACCACAGATTATGCTCATATTCTCAAAGGTGCGAAAGGACACCCGAACCCAGCAGGGACGATTTTGGGTGATAATACTTTTTTATTATCTGTCTTTTTCGGCTGTATGTCTACATCTTTTTGATGATAGGCAACGCTTTTCGATCGAATCAACTTTTTTGTATGTTTGATAGTATTATGTGTATCATTTTAAAGGCAGGTAAGCAATGCAATTTATTGGTGCAAACTTGTTCTAATCTATTGATTGTAACTTGGTGAAATATGTAACTACGGAAACAGCCCAGCCAATGAACGTAAACAATCACCGGGATATGTTCCAACCCGTTGGCGTGTTGCTAGAAAAGTAATAGAACGTTGAACCAAGTTTTACTGAATTTCCAATATTTCACCCTACCCTGTAAAAATATTTTTTTTATTGATTATTCTTTGAAGAGGATGGCTTCTGGCCAGGCAGTTATAAAACCACTTCGAGGAATTAGATAAACGAAGCTGCTATAACGTCATCATACCTACAGTTTGGTTGTCGTATGCTAGTATTTCATAAGAATGTGGATTTCAAGTAGATTATTTTGTTCAGGGGATACTGTGACAATTTGATGGATGACCTGTTGCGCCGCATGGAACAGTACGCCAACAATCTAGAGTCCCTCGTGGAAGAGAAGACGGAACAGTTGTCGCTAGAGAAGCGACGCTCCGAAGAGTTGTTGTATCAAGTTCTTCCGAGGTAAGTAGCTCAAATTTATCGTTTTGATTATTTGATATTAGTAGGTTATTGATATCAATAGGTTTTATCAAAATAATCAAAGGGTTTCTTTTTAATACGGTAAGAGGATAGTTGGATCTGACATTATATGACTACTTCACTCTATGCTAATCTAAAACAGATATTGTATACATGTTTCCTAATAAAAATCCTCATTTTTAAGTGTTGTTTACTGGGAAAAAATAAAAAAATTACCATCGCTATGTGTCCCTGTGTTAGTTAGCAATCGTCAATGTCAGCAGAGCGATCAGCCGTGGTACAGTAAAATACGTATTCTGTGATTTAATTGCTCAACAATATCCACACAAATGAAACACAGGAACTCCTACAGCTATATATTTTTTTAAGTGTCGGAAAGATACTCTAACGCGTATTCACACTTTTGTTACACTAGACCGGTAGCCCAACAGCTGATGGCCGGTGAAGTGGTGCAGCCGGAGAGTTTTGAGTGTGTGACGGTGTACTTCAGTGACATCGTGGGGTTTACAGAGCTCTGTGCCGCTTCCACGCCCATGCAGGTGGTGGACTTGCTCAATGACCTGTACAGCACATTTGACCGGATAATTGGCTTTTATGATGTTTATAAGGTATGCATCATATTCATACGGAATATAGAATTGCTCTCTAGAAATAAATTGTACTTGTAAGAAAAGTCAAAATTAATTGTCCTTTTCATTACTTATATTATAGATGTTATATTTGATTAACATATGGCAAAATATCTTCATGGCTTGCGTGCATCGGAAGGCACGTTAGATAAATTTTGTTACACCGTGTTAAAAGACATTGGGCGGTATAACATCTTCGGACAGAAGAAAAATCGCCACTAATTCATCTATCAATCTGCACTAGAGATCTATCCATGCCCTACATTGAGCCCTTAATAGGTGAAAACGCCCATACGTTTGGTATGTAATAAAAATCTTGCGTGTAGGTGGAGACGATAGGAGATGCGTACATGGTGGTGTCTGGTCTTCCGGAAAGAAATGGAGATATGCACGCACGGGAAATCTGTTTGATGGCACTTGCCATAGTGGAGGCGGTCCGCAGTTTCGTCGTGAGACACAAGCCCGCGCACCGGCTTGAGGTAAGGACTTGACAGGTCACCATAACTAAAAAATACCAGAAGAAGAAGGTTCACATGTAGAAGAGGTTTAATTTAAAAAGTTTAAGAATAAAACATTTTATCAAAAGGTTACACGGCGGCGCAATGACGTGGCCGAGGTTTGAGCTGTTTAATATTCAGTACAGTGCTTTTGAAATGTCCTGTCTGAGAGATGGGCGTAAAGAGAAAAGTCAGTTTAGCAAATATGGTATTTTTAATAGTGGTAGGATAGCTTAATATTAACACGACTATTGCCACTTAAAAACATGCAACAGGTCCGGGTGGGGGTACACTCGGGGCCCGTGTGTGCCGGGGTGGTGGGGGTCAAGATGCCGCACTACTGTCTGTTTGGGGACACCGTCAACACCGCCAGTCGGATGGAGTCCACTGGACAACGTAAGTCATACAGATATGATGTCATTAGACAAAATGCATGCGGCTGATCTATGCCTTATAATTGTACCAGCGGGCCTTTGTTCTGGTTCAATAATTTCTTTATTCATATGTCGAATCGGGATGTCGCAACCTGTCGGTCTTCTTCTTCTTTTCGAATCGATATAAGTTCAAATTTTGCCCGACCAGAACTTGGCCACTCTGATAGCACTTTCGGTGGCTCTCAGCAGGTCTTCATGTGTGCAGCTATCAGGACAAGCGGAACAGGACAATAGGTGTTCCATTGTTTGCGGAGACGCACCACACACGCATGCATCGTTACCTCTCCCAGAAAAGCCCCACCTGCACAAGTTGTCTTTGCTGCGGCCAACTCGTGTTCGCAGCCTATTTAAAGCTTTCCATGTTGGCCACGGCAAATCGTGTCCAGGCGGAAGAGTTTCCGAGGGAGGGACAAAGTAAGAAAGAGGGTATCTTTCCCGCCACAATTCACAGCGTGCTGCTGAGGCATCGGATGTATCTGCAGGGGTTACACACTTCATGAAACTCTTTCTGCTCGGTAGCCTTTGAATCACTCCGGAATACAGATACATTGGGTGGCGAGCATCATTTTTAAGTTTGGCTCTTTCAAGGGAGCCAGCTATTTCTCGGCGGACGTCTGGGGGCGCAATTCCTGCCAAGGGATACAGCTTCTGAACCGGGGTCGGCTTAAGGCAGCCCGTAATAATCCGGCAGGTTTCGTTTAGAGCTGTATCCACTTGTTTCGGTCGGTGGTTGCCTTTTTTGATAGTTTACTGTTTGCAAGAACTAATATCGTTAACGTCACTTTTATTACTTCTTGTAATAACAAAATCACGGTAATTCAATTTGTTTGTTACTGTTTTAATAGTTTTATTTTATTTCCGCTTATCTGTATGAGTTTTAACAAGTCGCCAACAGATGGCATCATCGTAGCTGTTTTGATTTGAAATGAAAAATTAAATTTCAAATGTTTTTTTTTTTCTACTGATTAATTGTTATTTAATATTAGCAGTTAATATGTTCTAATTATTTAACGTGGATGTGTTGATAAGTTTTCTTGATATGATGATCGGAAATGTGAATTTAATTTAATTAAACGGAACACAAGCGTTTGACTTTTAGATTTGGACATTGTTCTTGGAGGCGGGGAGATGTTCCAATGACTTTAAAAGCGAAGTGTAGAGCCACTCAACAGCGGGGGTCACGTCATCAGGGGGCCGTTAACCCCCTCGAGTAAAATGCCCGGGCAAGGAGGAATACCTCGAGTCCCGAAACCTCCACGCATGGGCTGCGTGCCCATTGCAGAACGCACGCCGCGTAGGATGTCCCGAAATACTGGAACTCACTTTTCTTTTCAAATTGAAAGTATCGTTACTTTACCGCTAAGAGACTTGTCAGTTTCGTAATTATCAAGGAGGGATGCTGTTACTCGTAAATTCTGTGTACATATATTAAAACAAAGTGTTAAAAAGTATATAATAATATTCCATCCGCAGTATTCAAATCCCAGAAGAGCCGGCAGACGTCTGCTCCGGCCTACCTAGACGCGACACATACATACAGATACTAAACAGTCCATGTCTGTCCAGTACGATGTACCTTTCGAATTCAAAAAGAAATTTTGTAGTAGGTGTCGTAGTCCCGAAGATTATCTTTCACATATACACAATCTTAC
The DNA here is from genome assembly GCA_003671415.1 of Megathymus violae. Taxonomy (NCBI): domain Eukaryota; kingdom Metazoa; phylum Arthropoda; class Insecta; order Lepidoptera; family Hesperiidae; genus Megathymus; species Megathymus violae. The sequence continues at coordinate 641,347 of PDGT01000070.1, read as the reverse complement.
AGAATTCGCACTCTCTTTATAATATTAGCAGGTAAAAATGATATTACCAGGAAACGACAACAGTAACCTCCTGCTTGTAGTAGTAAGACCTCCTGCTTGAGTCAGCCGCCAAACGACTCGTCGTGTTCCAGCTGGGAGCTTGAGAGCCAGTTCCTTCTTTCTAACCTTCTACTCATTTCCTGGTTGACAACGCACCATTGATACCTTTGGTCTTGCTGATGTCCATGGTCCATTAACATAAAAATGTATGTTTACGTAGATAACGTGATGGTAACGCATGGGATAGAATAAACAGCGGATTGTATTGCAATAACCACATATGGTTTCCAATGTAGAATACCAATGATGAGCCTCCTAAATGTGTTTGTCGGGTGAACAGTAAAGCTGACGCAAGTGGGCTTTAGCTGTTGCTTTTTTCATTTCTCTCTGCGCGTCTTCTTGCTTGTAATCTTCAGAGTATTAATGAAGATCACAAACAAAACCTCATCACAATTTCTACCGACGGTCGTAAGATACGGTGCTATACGGTGTACATAATAAGTGACTTTACGCCTTTTAAAACTGTTTATAAGGATTCGAAACAATTTTACGCAACATAATGTTTCGTTGAGAAGGGTGTTGAACCAACAACTTTCATTTTAATCCTTGGAAGAAGCGATAGCGCCTCACTTTCTGACTTTGGAAATAAAATTGATAGATATTGAAGCTTAGCGACCACTTCTTTGTAATTGGTCATAAATATAAATGAGCTGCACTGGCCACTTCGCAGAAACAAAATACCTGTATCTATTTCATAAAATTATTGCATTCGGCATTTCAAAAGTTTCTTTTCATGAAAATGTACATGGAATAAAATTACTAAGTGAAACAAATACAGTCAAAATATCTGCACACAACCTACACCGTAGTGTCAAACCAATTGTGATAGGTTTTTGATACGAACCTTTTACCTTCTAATAATAAATTTAACTCTCAAACTGCTAATATGCGACCTACGTTGGTGCCACAATTATTTAGTTGATGATTTTAATCTTAACCGTGGATTCTACATGTTTTACTATTTAATAATAGTTGATTTGACATTTACTCATGACATATATATTATATCGTTAGTCGACATTTCGACCCAGTTCCATGGATGATAGTCACGGCTAAACTGCGTAGATATTGTGACAGTGAGACATTTGATACTAACACATTGTTCTAACTACCTTATTTGTCTTTGTGATTGAGAGACCACCTTAAGAAACATTACAGTTACGACATCTTGCCCCCTAAACTTATTTCCCCCATCAATAATTCTGGGATATTTCTTGAACTGTATCGCCTTTCGTATTTATCGTAGGATACAGAGATGTACCGTGGGGATCACCTGTTGTCTATCGAGTTAAATCTTATCTAGTGGTGAGAACTCGTTTTAGATAATTGTAGCGTGAAAATTATTTCGCCAATCAAATAACTCCTAAGTACTGTGGGTTCGTTTATATTATGTCTCGCGGCTATCTTCTGTTTTATTGTTATCTCTGTTTTGGTATACAGGAAAATACAAGAATAGTTTTATAGTTCTCCAATTCTCTCACATACTCTCTTTAAGCTAGCAATTAACTATAAAACTGCTAGATTAGACAATGTTTCAGAAACATAAATCCTTATTAAGTTTTTCTTGGCTTAAAAGAGAGGTCAACGTAACATCGGCGACCGCGCTTCGTTGTGATATGTCATTCTGCTATTGAAACTACAAATAAAGTTTCATAATGTTTGCATTTATTTGATAAAAAAAAACTGATTTTGTATTCCATACGTTAATGAGACATAGAAAGTCGTTCGCACTTGTTTTGTAATTGTCACTTTAGTCTTATTAGTAATATCCTAACTGTCGACTAAAGGGTTCCGAGTTCAATTCCTGGCCGGGGCAAACATTTATGTATATTTTGTGAGTCCGCTGTTCCTAATGTGTCATTTCTGGGTTCTTGCCCCTTCACAACAAAGGGATAGGTACATAGGTGTGTATATCTATATAGTTCTGATTAGAACGAGCACTTAACCACCCATTAACCTAATGACTTATTAGCTAAATTTCTAAAGTAATTAGAGAGCATTATCTAATGGATTACTTGTAGTATAAGGATATATTTCAAATACACTCTATTGTCGCTCGTAAGTAAATTAATAAACATTTTTAAAGTACCTACATTTTTATAGTGAACTTAAACCTTCAAAATAAAATTTTCAATAATTTTTCATTTAACCTGAAATATAATCTATATTTTTATTTTTAACACATGTGCAGAAGAGCGTCTCTCCGTTTCTTCTCCCCAAATATGACGCATCTTCTCATACCAGAAACAATTTAATAACGTTTTTAAACGTACAGATAACCTAATCACTAAACCAAACTAATCAGTCTTAACTCGTTCATACCGCCTATTATGTTGCGTGGGCCTGCCCTGAGACAGGTGGCTGAGTTCACGCACCTCGGACATGTCGTAGACAAGTATCCCGACGACGGCGGACACGTTGAAGGGATCGTCCGGCGCCGACGGCTCGAGGCAATGTTCTGGCTCACAGATTTGTACGTTGTCCAAAGCAATTAAATTGACACTATTCAAAGCATATATAGCCAAACCGTTTACAGTGCGGTCTGTGGACTAGTTATACGCAGCGGACCTATAGCGCTCTACGGGTTCAGTACAATAATGTTCTGTGGGAGGTTTCGGGGACGTCCGGGCACTACTGTACTTTGGCAATGTTTGCAGACGCGCCGTACGATATCTATGCGATCGTGCGCCAATGGGCCGCGTTCATGATAAGACGACTCGTGAGCAGCTCAAACGCCATCTCTCTCTGGAGACTATTGCCATTATTTATTTGACCAAGTTTTTATTCCATTATAATATATTGCTTGGATATGTGTTCTTTTAATAGTACGAGTTTATTTTGTCGAGTTTCAGCACATTTGTTTACCATAATTTGTGCCAGCCTACTGTCCGAACTTACCAACACAAGGCTGCCCTGAATATCAGCATCGTGTTTTCTCTTGCGTTCCGATGTTCATGTTTTAATTAGTTATGTTTAAATAACGTTTACTACATAGTTTGTTTCAATATTTGTACTGCAAAGCAAAGTTAAGTTTTATTTCGTCATTCCTTCCTCCTGTTTTTACTTGGGTTTTTGACGTGGTTTTCATCCAATTCTTGCCATGTGATAAAACCGCTAGTAAACATTGTGATACAATATATTTAATGCAATATAGTAGAGCGGTGCTAATCAATTTGAAATTATTAATGTAATGAAAACTTATCTAACAATTACATAAAGCCATACGTTGATTTCTAACAAATGCCTACACATTTGAATGGCCATTATTATAGAGTATTACGCGAGGGAGGCCCATACGTGTAATACGGCGAAGTACTTGATCATTTACGTCCACATTAACACTGCTTATGATCCATCACTGATTCACGGAAAAATAAGAAACAAAACAATATAAAAATGGCTCAGGAAGAAAATGTAGATTTGATTTTCGAGCAACACAATGGAGGTACATTGGATTTATGTTTCATGTAAAACATAAAACAATAATAATTAAATTTCCTCGGTCATATTTTTTTTTTTTATAAAAAAGCCAGGTGTCTATACTTCCAGAGAGCAGAATAAAAATTTCGAAACTTTCACAACACACCTTCGCACTTTGATTAAACACATCACAGACAGCAACGCCCAAGAGTCGACATTTAGCCATCACATAAACCTTAAACACAAGCCAGTTTGTCCGTGAAGGCAAGTGTGGACGTGGCGGTTTTTTGCACTTTGTTCGAGTGTGCAGTCGTCATAAATGTCAGTAAACATAAGAAAATTGTGTGTGTTTTATTTTCTCCCTGAAGGAATCGAACCCGAGACTCTGTAAAAAAAGTACGTCATGACTGTCATCTAAATATACGGGCGGACAGTGTTTAAAAATCCACTGTTAAGTTTATTTTTTATTTATGATAATATTATTCAGCCAGCGAGCAGCTGGCTCGCATTCCATTAGTCTAGAGAACGGTAACTGTTCTATAGGTATTCAATAAAAAAAAAAAGATTATTAAATAACTTTGTATCATCATTTTAAAACTACTAGTTATTCAAAATGTGATCCAGTAGTTTATAGTAAAGATTAAATAGTGCCGTTGGAATTAAAAGAATATATTTATTTGTGTATTTTCTTCTTGCGTGTAAAATAGAGATGTTTCTAAAAGATCTATCTACGTACCATTCGGTAGAAAGTCTAATTTCCAATTCGTGTACAGTAACCGATACCCTTGGTGGTGATCGGTCACTGTATTTCTTCGATGAACAATATTCTATTTTTAATTATATCACCAAATATATATTAACAATAGTTTCACTTGAAACTTTTTATATGTCGGATCAGGAGCCAAAAGCGGTATGTCAGATTTGGAGCTCCCATGTTGCAGGGATTAAGCAGCCACAGATTAACAATCAAAAGTTTTATTTACACTCAAGGATAATTTTAATG
>PDGT01000070.1:589835-628670 GCA_003671415.1 Megathymus violae | reverse complement strand
TGATCACAAGCACAACCTCTGGAGCGCTCGTTGCTTCGGAGGGTTTTTTAAATTGGTTGTTCTGAATATATTATTTAGACAAGATATTCGACGGACGTTGAACTTCAAATACTTACGTTGGCCAGTGATTTATCCGGTCTAGAGCTAAGCTTCCATAGTTACATACATGGTTACGCTTACCCCACACGGCCGCTATTGGGTTGAAACCGACGATTTAATTCGTTATTGGACTGTGTGCTAAGTGTGACGTAAAATATGTGGCACGTCACTAATATACCTACAGATTAATTAACCTACATTAGTAGTTTTACAAAAAAAAATATTGTTGGTACTCAATGTAAATATACATATATTTTTGTATGAATGTATGAACTTAGACAAGTATATTAGGTATATCATGGTTAAAAAAAAATGTAATAAACGAAGTAGAACTGTGTCAATTATCTCATGTCTTTCTTCGTTTTGATGTGAAATAAAATGTAGGATGACAAATTGTGTTTTATTTTTAGCATTAAACAAGAAGTTCAAAAAACGAGCAAGTTACTCTTTTACTACAGTTATTCTTACACCTTTGATTTTCTTGATTTTTTAAGTGGAGCTGATTTCTTATTGAATACTTGTAACAAGAATGTAATAGTGGAAATAGTATATCCCAGAAGCAAACAAACCTTGCAACTTACTACCAGATTTCTACTCAACGGCGTTGGATCTGTGGAGATGGTTGTGGAAATTGACATCTTTCCTTTTAACATATTCTTCTCCAAAATCCTGCTTTCTAGAAACCTCGGTGAACAAACTATTAATGGCCGAATGAATGGTGAATCTTTCTTTATCCAAACAACCAAAGGAAAAGTCATAATTGAGTTTGGCAAAACATGCCCGCAATTAGCTATAACCAATCCCTGGGATAAACAATGTGCCCAGGAGTACTCCACTGAGGTCGCAAAAATGAATTTTCTTTTACCTTCCAGCATATCACGAAATACTTCTTCAATATCCTCCTCGGGCACAACTTTAAAACCTTATCATATAAAAGGATATGTTTAAAATGAGTTAACATACCCGTTCTTCCGCCGAATGTGTAGCCTTCGTCGAAGTCTTGCTTTAAATCATCGAAATTGCCAGCTACCCATTATACTTTAAAGCTCCAATCAATACGCTCGGGTAAACATTCCTCACAACAAACGTGAATCAAATCCACAGTCCCCCTACGTAGAAATCTCAAAAACGTTTTGGTGCAACTCGAATCGGTTGCCCAGGATCGGAAACCTATACTGTGTAATTTGTGTATATTTTTGAAACGCCGTCGACAAAAATTCTTGACCTTTTTTAGGTTCATAATTAATGGCAATGATTTTACAAAAAATACGACAAGTAAAAGAACTAGCCATAGATATCCATTTAATGGTGATAACAACCGCCATAACGTGGGTCTAGGAATAGTGGGCGGTACTAACCACGCTAGATTCATTCTGAAATAAGGCATATTATAGTCTAAAAGAGCTATTCTTTCTATTCCGAATGAAACACTGCAGGTGGAAATATTAGCTTCTCCTGTTATGACATCGGTTAAGCAGTCAGACCAACTCTTAGGAGATCAAAATCAATGCCGAGGTAATCCTTGCTTGAAATAATGTATGTAAAATTCAGAATATCTCGTATTTTTTTCACTATCGATCTCTTTAGTAGTGGAAAGTTCTTGTCGTTATCAGGATAATGGATTTTATTAGTTGAAATGTACAAAGGACTACCTTGAATATTTTTCATTTTATCCGGGTAATGATCCAAACCCACTGTTTCATTCCAGCATTCAATGAAACTCGGTTCTAAATTTTGACAGTCTAAGTTAGTTTTGGCTGGAAAATAAGTGTACATGGCAATTTAATTTGATTTTTCTGCAATAAGTATTAAAACGTTTGTTGCGTAATATTTCCAGAGGATGTTATTGACTCTCTGAAGTCTGTGCAGCCTGGATAAGAATACTATTAGAATTTTAACGCCACTACGTAGACGAATCTGACCTTTAAGATCGGGTTTCAGTTTATCCAATATCATCATGAAAGAATGATATGAATCCAAAATAATAACTAACTGTCTAGGCGGAGACCCAACCCTTTTTATGTCCACGATGCCTGATCCTTCATAAAGGTGCAGGAATTTGTTGGTGACACTGTCATCTACGTCTTGCGTTAAACCGACTGTTTGTTTTCTGTAATTAATATTAACATTGGCTATTTCTATTGTGCATACAATTATGCGATGTGTTATTTGGTTTTCATCTGATCCGTAATTGAACGTTGTAATTATATTTTGTAACATTTATTAATAACATAATTACTTTGTATAAGAAAGTAAACATAATTTTTTGTGAACTCAATTTATTGCAGAACTGTACAGTTTCAGAAATGGTATCGGTATGTCATTTTGTATGTGTCTTGTGCGTGTTTTATGATGATGTGCAGATACGATAAGTCACACTTTGTTTTAAAGTTGTTTTAAATGAAGCTTTTAGTCGGCTATTCGAGCATTTGATATTGATGGATTTGTATTAAAGGTAAAGTAATGCTTGTAACAAAAGACAATATTGGGTTTCTCTGCAAAGTTCATAAATATCTGTGGCTGTCTATGGACATTTATCTATTTATCTGCCGTTTAAACTTCATTGCTAAACATTGGCCTCGAATATTTGGACAGCGACACGACTCAACATCAGATTGTACTCGGTCAAAGAAAAAAACACAGAATTCAGAAGTATCCAAGACTGAAAAACTTGTGTTGAAGTTGATGCGTTAACATTTACTTGGCGTTCACCATATCTTAAAATCGGTTACCTTGACGCAGAAGTTGCTTTATTTCAAGACTCGCTAATCGCAAGGGCACGCCTGATTATATATAGTCAAAAAAAAGCTCAAAAGAGGTGAGCATGTTTGGGCATGTTAATAGTTAATGGTTCAGAGTGGCAAGATAAAGGGCCAGTCCAAATTTAAACTTAATTTAATAATAATTAAGTAACGGGCTGTGATTTAAAGTAAATCTAAAAATAAATATTGTAGTAATTTAATGTGATATTATTTATTTGGCACGTATCAACAATACCGTCCTAAGGCGTACTGTCGCAGCATACAGTAATACGCACGGTGTAATACGACAGAACGTCGTACGATATATGCCTATACTCGTACTGACACATCACACTATAGTTTACTTTTCTATGTGGCATACCGCCTCTAGGTAATGTATGAAATTTTGTAGTGACAGCGCGATCAGTCAATGAGGTAATATTGTCCGTCGAGGTACGAATATTCGAATGAAATAGGAAATATTCCTTTAATTTTAATAATACGAAAAAGATGTTTAAATGTTTTATAAAAGTAATAATAGTAACTAGAAATAAAGTCAAACCTTGTAAATACATTATATTTTTTACAAGTCCCAATAAGTTTAATATTCGTAACCGAAATTATCCGAGACAATCGAATAATCCGAAATAATTGCGGGTTCGTAACCGTTACCGAAACCGGTAAATATTATTCGTATACCCAGACCCCAAAAATACAATCTCAGATATAAGAATTGTCGGTCATGTTGTTTGAAATTTGAGTTAATTTACTTTAGATTGTTAGTATCGGTGCCAACGTAACAAGTGCCAACGTAAACTTTACAAATACTTTGTAGGGTATATGTTTTCGCATATTATCTCATTCTTTGACGGAGTTTAATTAATGATGTTCAGGACAGACTTAGAAATGTTATTCAATTCATTTACTTCTTAAAATTTCTAACAACCACCATGCTCTTGCCAACGCAGAAAACAAATAATTTAAAAGAACTGATTCATTTATTCCCGTGCCTTCTAAGGTGCTAGCGTTACGTAATTTGACAACCAAAGTGTTATGTATAAACAAAGTCATCTCACCTTTATAATTTCCCTAAGTATTTTGTTAAAAAATAGATGACCAGGTGACTTTTGTAAAACTATTGAAAAATGCAATGTTGCTTGTAACTATCTACATATTATAACTTCTAATATTTGTAATACTTGTATATGTGTAATACTGCCGTATTGAGGCAGCCTAGAATGGGGAGTATTCTAGTAATCCCATGCTAGCAGAACAGGGTGTCGTAAGAGGCAACAGAAGTCAGCCTGCTTGGTGGTGGGTCTTTGCGAAAGTATTATATTATCAGTATTGTTATGAAGTCATTAATATTATTACTGGTATTATCTTTCCGTGAAGACTGACTGGCTAGCTACCACCCTCTTGCTTGAGTCAGCCGCCAAACGACTCTTGTTCGGGCTGGGGCCTTGAGAGCCAATACTTTCTTTCTTACCTTCTTCTCATTTCTTAAACGTCAACGCATCGGTGATACCTCTAGTGTTGCTGATGTCCATGAGCGACGGAGACCACTTACCATCAGGTAGTTCGTCTGCTCATTTGTCGACTATTAATATTAAAAAATAATCTTACATTTCGTAATTTTGCCTTGTCTTACCGGTCTTACGACAGGACCTAATTCACCTGCCTTGCGATTAAAAGTACAGCGGGAAATTATTGACAGTAACAGCAGAACTCGTCACAGAAATCGTGCATAATTATATTTGGAGCGGGATCTTACAATGATTATTCAAGAAAATATAATGTTAGATGGTTTGAATGTTGAGGTTCCGGCTCGTTTTCCCACTTTGGAAAGGCTGAGTAAGCACGGTTTTGTTATAGGGCATTTTAAGTATATTGGAAATATTATAATTCTAAACTTGCATAACGCAGCTGGTCATAAGACCATTAATAAATCACCCGCATAGTTGTCCGAATAAAATATTCTTTTACTGCTTGCCTGAGTTTGGAAAATAAATTCTTCTGATCGCTTTTGCTAATTTTCAATATACTACTTACTATAACATCATTTAAAATTTTATCTGTTTCTTCGTCAATATACAACTTATCTTCAGTTCCATAATTTTTTAATTCATAGATATAATCTTCAAACAATTGGTTTTCTCTTAATGTAAATATTTCATTCATAGCCCGTAAAAACTCTATTCGGTAAGGCAAATCTTTGGCAAGTTCTTGTCTATAGGATTTAATTCGTTTTTTTAAATCATCGCGGTACATTCTGGACAAATAGCTGAGATGTCTGCCTAATCTGTTTGCATATCGAAACTCCATGTCTCTCAAATGTCTACTTAAAACTTTACAATACCTAGTGAGCTTGCGCTCTGGAAAAGTGGTCAACAGAACATCCAGCAGCTGTCTTAAAAATCTTTCGAAAACTCCTTCCGAGGGTATGACTTCTGGTTTTTTCATGTACGACAGTGTCAAAACAGGAGAATTAGGAATCTTCGGATCGTTTATTCCACTAACACTTAAAGCTTGAGAGACTTGTATAGCGAGCAGAAAATTAATTATTACACTACATTTACAAAACATATTTACCCTTTGTCCTACAATGTTACCGAGTACTGATATGAGTCGTAAAGTTTACGGTTATAAAAATTTAATTTCATGCTTACGAATTCAAATATATCTACAAAGACAGGGCTTTCAACTTTTGTGAGTTTCCTTGGTTGTACTCTATCCAAGCTAGTTGAAATTATAGCAAAATTTAACCTTTCACAGATTCCTCTTGTTTGCTAATTGTATAAAATAAAAAGGAATCGAATATTTTCTTTGTCCACCTCTCGATGTGGTTAATTCTTTTAGTGCCATGTTTTCTCAGCCTGGTTTCTGGTTCGCTGTAAAAATGAAATTTAGTGCAGAAAATAAAGCGCACTTTTTAGGTTTATTTTCAGTTATTACCTATAGGAAATTATTTACACGCAGTTTCAGTAATTCTCCCCTAAATTCAGATAATGCATAGAGAATTCTTGAAAATCCTTTCACAAATTTTGTCATTTAGTATCCAGATTCAAGATGTTTGAGGCTTTTGCTGAGAATTTCGAAATATTTGAATTTGAGTCAAAAAAGATTAATAATACTTTGCAAATGTTCACAATAAAGTTATAAAAGGGCCCTTTAGGAGTGTTCAAATCGTAGTAATCTCTGTAGTCGTAATGAGGAGAGTTCTTTTAGTAAGATATATCGCGCTCCCTAAAAGCTCACGTTCACTGAATCTGCCGCTAGATTCATCTATCTCTTCAGTCTCTTGACTTTCATATATTAAGCACAAATTTATGATTAAAATTACACTGAAATGAATTCCTTGCAATGTTAGAAGTCGCTTGTGCATCTTGATTGAAATGCAATGAAAAACAAGCAGTATCGTGTTAGTATTAAAATTTGATATCAGTTTTTCTCTAGTATTTCTGGTACCAAGGAATTGTGAATCAAATATATTTCAGAGACGGTAATGGTTAAAAATATTTTTACATTAATAAGCTCTGCATGTATCTATTCTTACTTTATTCAAGCGTTCACAAAAAACATATTGAAGTTCATCATTATAAAAATATAAGTGCCCTTATATTTCATTTCTATTTGTTTTAAACACAGAAATAAAAAATAAATTGACACAATACTTTGTATACCATAAATTCCCAAAAATGTGATAATTGATAATTCGTAATAAAATTCTAATGTATAAAACATCTTCTCTTAAGTGAAAAGAGCTCTAAAGGGGTTCACGAGACTCCAGGTTGTTGGTGAGGTTAATATCCAAACCCAACTATTTCAAGCTCTAATTACTATTGAGTACTATTACTAACATATTAATTATAAGGGGCATGTCTCGGCTTCGTTCGGCTTCAACAATTAATCATTAGGTACACTTCACATGTAGCTTATGTTCAATTCCGGAATAATGTACCTTTCAAATGGTAAAAGAATTTTTCATATAGGTGCCGGGGTTCTGGAGATTACTCTGCGCAGATACATAAACTCACAAAATCCGCACTCTCTCCTTATAATATTAGTATAGATTGGTTTTAGTATGGATATAGATTACTTGAGGACTTGAGGTGTTACAACCATATTGAATTTGCCGCCATTGTAACCCGTCAAATCGTTGCTTAGCAACCTCCGGTGTCATAAACAAGGATTGCATCTCTAAGCTTTTGTAAACAAAATGAAAAAAATGAAATTTTATAAACAAAATGAAAAAATATGAAACAAAAATATAATAATAAGATTAATATTGCTTGCATACATTGTTTAATATGACATTATACGTATAAGACATAAATGTGATTGACAACGAAATGCCTATTTTAATGTACTTGTCTACTTTAATTTATGTTGTTTTTGTGTATGTAGCAAAAGGGTTTGAACTGCCTGGTGAGTGCGATATTGGGAAATTCTATGATCCAGGATCTATGTCGTGTCAGAGCTGTCCTGGTAATGCTTCTATGGTGACATCAGCTGATGGTGAGAACTGCTCAATTTTGTGTTCAAATCAGTAAAAAGAGTCGATTCTGATTAGTGATATATTCAGCTATACGCACTCATGTTTTCCTTGAAAACTGAACTCGCACTATAAAATTTGGTTCTGTTTACACTCTTTAAGTTTGCCTACTTATTTATTTTATCGGTGATACAAGAAATAACAGTAAACTCTACAATATTTATGGCTTTCTGGTAAAATAGTAAAATTATATTTTATATTTTCCAATTTATATTAACTTGTTTTTCTAATTTTTGTTGGATATTTATCCTCACTAGGCTTCGGATGTACCTGCGATGTCCATAGCGTGCCGGTGGGACTAGGTCGCTGCAAACCGTGCAACGCTGCCGAGGTGGTGTCGAAAGACGGCTCGGCGTGCGTGCCGAGACGGTGTCAGAGCACCGCTGGCAAGATCGTTTGCAGGAAATGTCCTAATGATTATATATCCGGTTTGTAATTTCCCTTCAAATAGGCAATATCACAAAGCAGTACATGGTACTTTAGTAAGGATAACCAATCGTAATTCGATCACCGGCGGGAGTTACAGGAGTGATCGTTAATGATTACCTATCTGGAGCAGTTCAGTGCTTCGGAGAGCACCTATAGCCGTAGGTCCCAGCCGATGTCGTAAAATTTTGGCCACTTACTCTTCCACCAGTACACATTGGAGCCGCATAGTGAAGCATACTGTAGAAAATGCCCGCAGTGGGTGCTATGATTAGAAATAGATTGCATTATCTCGTTCTTTATGAGACCATTTGAAACTTTGCTAAGTTTTACGGGCATAAACGTTTTAGTGTTTAATATTAAAACTTCGTTACAGATATGTAGGACTTAATATATTTTCTATTTTAATTTTCTCTTTCTCTCTCTTATATACATCTTATTTTTATGTTAATCAGTTACCCAAGGATTCGACGGGTCTCCGTTAAAAGAAGTTCTCTGCGTGAAATGTGCGCGCGGCTTCAAAGCTCAGAACAACAAATGTGTCAAGTGTGAAGCGTGCGTTTGTAACAGAAACGCGATAGTAGTACGCGGGGCCTGCGTACCCAGGAGGTACGTGACCGATAGGCCGAAGTACGCGGAGAGTGACCTGCATCCGACCGTACTGTTGGAGATTGTGAAGAGGGAATACTTGTGCATTGTATGTTTGTAATTTTACCTTTCACTTCATTTTTATGTTTGTAGACTGCGAATCACCAGAGTAATATAACGAAGAATTGTCACCTGTCATCAACGCATCACATATCAGCCGGGGTCTAGTAATGGTTAAAACGTTGAGTCGCTTGCTATGTGGTTCTTCAACTTTACAATTGCATCGCATGTTGAGTTTGGTTCAACAGTGAATAAATAAATCTACGTTCACAGACCTTCATACTAAAGTTCCCTGTGATGCGAATGGTATACGCACATGACCCAAGAACAAAGATTAATCTTATATAAACGTCTACCCCTGCTGGGAAACGAATCGGACCCCCTGGTCAATAGGCAGGGTTCCTAGCAACTGGACTACGGTGTCAACAATATTAGCCAGTAAACTATAAACTTTCGCCATGCGCGAGTAATATCTGGATAAAGTAAGTAGAGGGTCAGAAGGGACAGCAGGTCCCGAGGCCATTGCTTTGTCTGTTGGTCCCCAAATCTACCACGAATAAGAGCGGTTAGCTTGAATTCAAAGATGAATGGGCCCCTTTTGTGGCTGCGCATAAATTAAATTTTATAGTCGTTGTTATAGATGGTCATTTGATTTGAGTGACATAATAAGTTCAAAATAAGTTAAAAAAAAACAACAAATCAAATTAACTAAGCCTTTTCCTTATTGTTTTGTTACCAGCTGAAATTCAATATTTGAATACTTTATACTTGTAGATGTAACGCCACGAAGGTTATTTTACCACCTTTTTTAGGCGAATGACTTGCGGTCATGTCGAGCACTTGCTCGCATGTGTGTTAAAAGCTTCTACCTGGCGGATGCTGCGGGCCCGTGCCGGCTGTGGCTGCGGCCTCAGCTGGTAACACATAAAGGTAAAATTATTTTTTGGCCGCTGTCACCTATCGCTATGAACAACTCAATGTATGCTCTGTGTTAGCTTACAATATATTACATTTTAACGGTTTGTTTTTCGATTCGGTGATACACTACATCGGTGTTAACAGGATTGTGTGCAGTATCGAATCGAATAAATCTTACGACAAAGGCCTTTTCGTTTTCATTATGTAAGAATTAGTATTGTACATTAAAACAATAAATGAATCATTTATTTTTTATTCGGAGTTGATACGCTTTATGATTTTTTGAGTTATTTCACGATGTTCGGTAATCATTGCTATCTGTAGCATTTTGAACATTTTAAGCCGCGGATTAATAAGGTGTTCAGAACGAACATTAAATTTCTGTTACAGGATTACCTCAATTAACTATGCCAGCTGCAAGCATGAACACAAATGCTGAAGAGATAGATCTCGCATCAGGACAGGTATGTTACAATAATAATAAACACTTACAGGTTTACACGTGCGCAATATGTTGATACGTCACAGATAACTAAGAGACGAGAAAAGAAATCTGGGAACACAGGAAAGCCCTGCCAAGTCGAGCGCAAATCAAATATAGACTTAATGTACGTACTGTTCATGCTTCCGGATGAAGCATTTCCGCCTATTTTTATGTGTCAATATAAGGGCATTATGGAAATTTAAGTCACTGAAATTACCGTTACAAAAAATCTATGAGTTGAGTGGGTGTGACCCAAGGCCCTGCCGAAAGGGGGAGCCCCCACAGACCACTCTGGGTCGGGATACGCGTTTTAAGATTTGATTAGAACTTCCCGCCGATAAAAAGAATTGATTAGGATTGTTTGAAATCGGAAAATACCTTAATCTCTCGACGAGGTTGATTTTCCCCTTCAAATCACTTCAAGTCTCTCGATGATTGAAGGTCTCCACCATACAGTATCACCAGCACTGAACTCCACACCCTAACTATCGAGTTATAACATCCCCGCGGGATCCCGCACACTACTTCGTAGAACAGTCAAGAAGAATGGTAACTTTTATGTGTTTGTTGAGAATTTCGAAATAAGAATAGAATAAAAAACGATTATCTCGCCGGCCACATTCGCGAATCTTCTTTTTATTTGCTTCTTCTCGAGGGTAGTCTCTTGTCTTAATACGTTGTTCGGTCGGCGTCGGTTAGGTAGCCGAACATTGCCGAGCGTGTCCGCGAGCCATCAAATCGGCCGGAAATTTTAATAGAGTACGAATAGTGAACAGACAGTATAACTCCAAGTCTATGTTTTTATTATTTTCGAATTTGTTTGGGAACAAAATTATGTAACTTCAACACTTAAGGTAGAACATTAAGAGACCAGCCGAATAATTAAAGTATCAAAATGCTTCCATGTAAAATAATCTATACACTTATAAAAATGCAATAAATTTTCTGGCTTATCTTATATTCAATAAGTTAATACGACGTTTAGGTATATGTCTAGCCAAATTACTTGGGTTACAAATTTTATATTCAATGAAAATATCCTGAACATAAAATCTCTGGCTGCTATTCCTAGATACGTGACATAAATTCAACAGCGGATACTCAATAAATCTTCTTCGCTCTTTCTATTCTTGAAATGTATAATTTCAGTATTATCGTTCGCAGAATTCTGTATTAATATTTTTGATGGTGCATACAAGCGACGGTAGATTGAAGTTGTTACGAGGAGGTCAAAATATCACTCCCTGCTTGCCGCCGCTCGACGTCCGAATCACCAACGATGTTACGTAAGTTTCAATATAGTTCCTTTAGATCAATGGTAAGTAGTAATCGCCGTCCATGGACGTCTGCAACACCGAAGGTATTCATTACTTATGTGTTGCTGGTTAAAGTTGCCACAGACATGAGTGAGGCAAGAATGAACCTAACTACGTGTGTTCTTAAACGGTATGTCCACTTTACTATTCTATATATTAGGGAACGTTCGGCCGTATATAACATTTAAAAAAAATGCGAAATAAAACTACTTCACGGTTTCAATTTTCAGATCACATCCAATCCTTTGTTAATAATCGAATAAATTTGGCAATCTTTCTTTTATAGATTGTTAAAGCGCGTTCGAATATTCCCTAAACGAACGTTCGATAAAATGGAAGATGGATATCGGGTTTTATTTCAAGTAAAGATATTCCAAATTCAAAGTAGAGGAAATTCGAAAATTGAAAATTAGCTACCAATATATTATAATTGTTTTATCATTAAAAAAAATATTGTAGTTGATTTTTATCATTCCAGGCGCGTGTGTCACTGGAACATTACAAAACTTGACATAGATATGGATGACATTTACGAGTTATATCATTATTATAATGGTGACTTTAAGTCGATACCACTGTCTATACTGAAACCGACTGGCTATTATGTAACGGTGAGAAATTTAACAGAAGTTATTCTAAACTTTTTTTTTCACGATATATATGAAACTGGTAGGTAGTTCATGAACCAGCAAGTGTTAAGTGGTCGGTTTTGACCTGAAATCGATAGCGGCACCCCACCGAACGAACCGTTCGAAGTTCGATCCTCGACTGAGTGAGTGTTTGTTTAAGGGTCTTTGTTGGTTATTTGTGTACTCGTAAACCGCCGTCGCTTCGCTTTGGCGATTCTTTTCCTGTGATAAAAATTATATTAGATGTTGATCCATATTATAAGTTGCAAATAATCCAGGCGTCATCTAAATCTGTTGAGCTGGTTTAAGACAGACAGACAGAAAGATAGATACAAGTTCCAAAACAATATGTAAGCATCTGTAACGTTAGCAAAATTTACCTAAAAATTGGGATTCGATACCATTATCTATACCAATTTTACAGCGGTGTCTTATCGAAAAAAGTTTAACACGTAACATTATTTCAGAAAGGGGCGTGGCCATCGAGTAAATTTAAAAAGTTTTTCGCATTAGACTCCATCCTCTCCACGACGGCGAATATCACAGATATCATATATTTAAAAACTTTTACGTTGCTGTTGAAGTAAGTATTGATAATGCTATCAAAATGTTCTCATTATAGATGTATTGATAGATTTTTTTTTTAATTTTTGTATTAAAAAAATCATTGCAATGTTTGATTACAAAGATTATCAACTTGTAATGACATACTGTCAACTGAATTGCATCGCGGCTGTGATGTGCCTTAGATTTGTGTCTTAGACGCTTGAATACAAGAGTTGTGTGACCGATTTCTCGTAAAAAATATTATGTGTGTGTGATAGACTTGTTGTTGACCCGATGTGAACGGGACGTTCTCGAGATCGCTTTATGGATGGGTGTTTTTGTTACCATCGAGGTATATATAAATCGTGGATTTTATATAGGATTACATTGGTAGGATATTTTGCTGTTGTGCTCACTCTTAAGGTCTAATTACACACAAAACTGTGAAATTATATCCCGGAGAATAACGACAAAGTAACTTTGATTCCTACCATATTAAAATCAGATCAATAGAATCAGTATATCGATTCCTTATCATATGCAAGTACACAAAAATAACATTACACACACCCACAAGAACAAAGATTTCTCTGTCACATAAACGTATACTGCGGCCGGAAATCGAACCCGGGACCCTTAGCTCAGCAGTCAATGGCCCTGTCGCTACACGGCAGTTTATACATATATTAATAGACACTAAATTGAAAATGTGTTTGAAATCCTGTTTAGGATTGAAAGGAGTAAACATATCGCTGGCTCCCTGCACGTGCAGCCGTCTGTCGTGCTGCAGTACGCGGCGAAGGCGCCACTGTCCGCCACGGTGACTACGACGCTGAGGGTTGCACATGAAGTGCCGCCGGCCGGCGTGCTCCGCAGCTTGGAGGTAAGTGGGCGCGATACGATTTTCAATTATCCTTTTTTTTTAATTGATCTAGCGTACAACGAACTCATAGCGTTGTGAAATGTTTCAACGCTGTTTCAGTGCGTTACAAAGTTTTGCAACTGAGTCAGTGTCTTTTAACGATACGAAAAGAACGATTTACGAGGACGGAACCTCCTAATATCTTTAATTTTAGTTCAGTCCGTCGACAAACTTCGCAATTATTCGTGTTCTTGTGTATAGGGAAATGTGGATTGTCGAGAAATTAACGATAAGTATTTACATGATAGATAGCTTCGGCTTTTGGGTGGAGCGAAAGGAACGATCGGTCGAGGCACCGGGTGGAAAGCACGTGAAAATGCCAAATGCGAAAAACAAAATTTTGATGGCGCCTTTTATACAGCGGCTGGTACTTTCTTAATGTTAAAGAAGCCGGAATGTGTAAGAGGATTAAGTGGAGTTACTTAATTAAATTTAAATTGAAGACCTATCGACGTTTGCTGTAAAAGTCGATTTTAGAAAATTTGACAATAACTATTCAGTTATATTAATATTAATAATATTATAGAGAAAGATTGCGAATTTTGTGAGGTCGTAGGTAGGTATCCGGAAGGTAACCCACGGAACCTCGGCACCGACATGAAAACTTCTTTTACCATTTGACAGTACATTATTCCGGACGATCACAGGCTACATAATACGTATATACATATAAAAAAATAATCTAAAATCGTGTTAATATTCACTGTTTTGTACTATTAAGAGATTAGTATGGATGGTAACTACATATTCTCTCTCTATAGATAATTGTTTAACAAAACGAAGTCTGGCTGGGCCCCTAGTTAAATATAAATCCGACATACATACAATTTACATGTAGTGAAAACGCCGACCACGACCAAAGGGCGCTCGCCTTCGCTGTACCCTGATCAAGGGCTAGGGCCGGCGCTGGTAGTGATAAAAAATACTTTATCGAAAACAAGCTGTGCCGGCAACTTCGTCCGCGTGAAATTCAACAAAAAAGTTATTTAGTAGAAATAAAAGTAGCCTATGTTACTTCTTATTACATCAGCTACCTGCCAGTGAAAGTTCCGTCAAAATCGGTCCAACCGTTTCAGAGATTAGCCGGAACAAACAGACAGGCAGACAGACAGACAAAAATTGTAAAAAACTTTATTTTGGTATACGTACCGTATATACATTCATATGCATGTAGTAAAAAGCGGTTATTTTAATATTACAAACAGACACTCCAATTTTATTTATTAGTATATATGTGTAATATATTTCGAAAAAGTTAAAAATGTTTGTGGTATAATTAGATATCGTGTGGAATTCTTGGGACGCTGTCGATTCTGTACGCTGCGGTGCGGTGGCGAGCGGTCGTCCGCAGGGGAGGCGCCCGGCCGGCCGCGGTCCCGCTGGCGGCGGGGGCGGTGGCTGATGCACTTTACTTTGTAAGTGTGAACGTGAACAATCCGATATTTTTCTACTGATAAATATTTTTAAACTTTAATTAAGGTTATATAATAGACGTAATTAAACTTGTTGATGTCCTGTTACAAGTGCGACTGGAGTCCGTAATGAGTTGACTTAGAATGTTACTAATATTTAATTTTAGTATATTACTACTTAACGTATTAAATTAGTATTAATTTACTTTGCAACAATCCGCAAACACAGTGTACTCGTATGATGATATATACCAACACAATTTCTACACCAACACGTGTTTCGCTCCGAAACAGAGCATCATCAGGGTAGTAGACTCTACGAGTATTAATTGCAAAGAGACTTTGCATAATAAATAGCAATTGATACACAACATATTTTACAATGAAATAAATACAAAAAACCAAGTAATTTAACAATGTTAACACTAGTGATGGCTCAACGGAACTGTGATCTGTGTAGCCTTTGGCGCACCGGCCGTTTGATAAATGGTTACCGCCGTGGTTAAACACAGGTGACATCTGGAAGCTTACCGCTGCAACTTAGAACCGTACCAACATTTAAACGGCTTCTCATCTCACTGTCACAACCTCACAACCAAAACATTTAAAGTAGTTATGAGGCTAATAACCTTGGTCTCAATAATCTCACCGACAGACGCGAGCGCCGCTAGGATCACACTGGGTGCTGCACGGCAATGTGTGTTCCAACGAAATACGCAACTAATTACGTGAATAAGTGTATTTACAAAATGATTAACGAAATAAACGATTTTAAATTTGAATTTGACAAACTCACCTCCATGATCGCATGTGTAAACCAGCTGGTGGAGCTACCGTTTATCTGTTCGTACGGTAGATATGAATCATAACTGGTTCACCGTTCATCTCGTGTTCCAGGCAGCTTTACTGTCCACCGTCCACGCGCTGTCCGCCGAGGCCGGGACGCTCGGAATGACTCTTCCGCTGTCGAAACCGGAAGAAACTGCCATCGAAGGTTTCGTTTACACTGTTATTTGTTTAAAGGTATCATTTTTCAATTTTATGTCGATATCTGTCGCGGTTTTTTTTTTCACTTTATAATTCAGTGCTAATGTCGTGTACCTTGGACTATGGTTTTTAATTTTACTTCAAAAAGGAGAAGATTCTCAATTTGTTTGATTTTTTTTGTTTTTTATGTCACATTTAATGTTCCATTAAAATATAGGAGATGAAACTAAAATTGAGAATTCTTCTTCAAATTGAAGGTGGGTTTCTGCCGACAAAATGTTTATTCTAGATATCGGTAAGATAAACACGTACGGTGATATATCGCACCCTTAGAATGAAAGGGACTTAACTCAAAAATTGCAATTTATGGGAAATGACGAAGAAAGTTTTCAACAATGTATGGTCTTGAGTAAATTTAAACAGACTGATGTATGAGGTTTTCCCTTTTCCCATTTCTCACTCATAGTTCGGGCTCTTTTTCACCATGGGGTTTTGAGTAGGCTTTTTTAAGTAAATTTATAGTAAAATCTGGAATTTCAAGAATTTTGAGTTAAGTCACTTTCATTCTGAAGGTGCGATATACTAATTTATATGCGCTCGTTACTCTTTCTAGTGTCGTTAACTAGAAGAAAGTCACTCGTACCTAAGTTCAATGATTATTTTTTTTATATTACAATATTTATATTTGATAATTATTTATCCTGAATTATTTTGATTTGCTGTTTTTGTTTTGTTTCAGACACTTACAGTGTTGTGGATAAATTGGTGCCAGTGTCGGTGTGACATCTTCTTTATAGACTGGTCTCAATACAATCCTCCGGTGAAAGGTACAATTATTTGTATTTATTTCGTAGTATATATGTTGTAACAAATATTAAATACTAGTATTAGTGGCCAACTGCAAGGCACAGTTCTCGCGTAATTGATACGATCGAATTAGGGATGTTATCGATATGAAATTTCGGATCTTGGTATGGATACGAATATATAAATATTATTTAATCGGTTTCGGTATGGATGTTAGATGATTTTGGATTTGTTAGAAAAATAATGTGTTTACATGGTAACATTTTAACTTTCTGTCTAGGTATCATTTGGTATTATAATCACGGAAAAAAGTCCTTAAAAATTAAACATTAAATCTGTCATAACGTGTTTATTTAGATTCTTCTGCTATCCGAAACTTTTTTATCTTATTCGGTTACGGTTTCGGTTATATTTTATTTCGGATATCTGATAGTTTCGGTTACGGTTACGGAGCTCCATACACCCCCGATTTGAACGTTAGGTAAATTAACAACAAGGATTTCCATAGATAACACAGTATATTCGAAACTAACAAGATTAGTCGCAGTGTCCAGTTTATTTTTATCGATATTGTTTTTGTATTCATGAATTTAATCACATTAAATCAATTAATACCACAATGCAATTTGTCAAAAGTCAATTAGCAGTGTTCTAATTTGGAAACATCGTTACTCATTGACGAAAATTAACTTTTGCCCACTTACGAGCCAAACAGATTACTTTTGAGCCAGGGAGGTACACGTGTAGAGTGCGCACTTTTGTGAAATATTTTAAGTTGATTACTGTCATCGCTGCATATGCATTTCTCGTTCTTTGTCCCTTGTTATTATTATATTATTTCTTAAAATTTATATACGTTAAGAAATTAATTAAGTATAAGTTTATTAAGTGAAAGAGAACATGGCGAGGAAAGTCCCACCTCAGAGAGTTCTATATTATTTTTGAATGTGTGTGCCAGTTTGTTATCGGCTATTAAGGATTTTATTCCTCTCATTGTGATAGACGAATTAACACGAGAGTGCTGTGAAACAATCAGTATCATGAAATTGGCTATAAGTTATTTATAATTATATTAACAACAAGGATATCCATAGATGATAACACACAGTATATTCAAAACTAACAAGATTAGTCGCAGTGTCTAGTTTACAAAATGAAAGCCGTCCTTCCGTACAACTTAAATTATGAAACATACTATTTTGTATATATTCAGCTACATACATAATTTGTTCACAGAAGAGGTAGTCTGTGAGCACACCGACCAGTGGAGGTCTGTGTGGTTGGCGAAGGAATGGTCGCGGATGCAGACACAGCGACGCGCCTCGCCCGCCCTCGCCCTGCCCCTAGCCCTCACTATATTACATGTATATCAAGTGCTTCCTCAATAATAACATAAAATTTATTCAATAAACTAATGTGCGTATGATGAAACGAATATTAATTTAGAGGCTTCCAGTTGAGTAAAGAATCTGGAAAGTTAAACGCCTAAAAAGCTAAACACCTTTTACTTGAAATAGCTCGCTTCATGTCGAGAAATATAATCGTAACGTTTAAAAATTAGTAACTCGTATTTGTTACTCGTTCAATCAGGCGTTTTGTGATTTTTTTTTATGTTAACCCAGTTAAAGTATAAACTTTCCTTATCGACCAATGTATCTTTTAGTAAAAAACACAAATATGTTTAATGATATATCGCGTTCAGACAGACACAAACTGTTTAAGAAATAGATAACAGTTGATGGCGTGCGACATCCTCTACCAGTCCTTTTTTTACAGCTGATGGGTGGATGGCAGTCGGTTTTACCCAAAAGCGAGGGATACAAATGGGCAGTAGGCATGGTGGGCTGGTGGACCGCGTACTGTAGCGTGCTGCTTGCGAGGCGAGTCTCCGATAAGATGGTAGGCTCGGTTACGGATGATCTTCCGAAGACCTGCAGGGCCGTGGGTCTCTCGTTACTGATCTTTCAGGAGGATCTATACGCGCATTATGTGCACGGACGGTAGGTTCAATTTGGTGGTGATTTGTTTACGAGTAAAGTATAAAAATATTTAACGAAAACTTATATTTATATTCATTGTTCAGAGAAAGTTAAGGGAAGTAAAAATATATATGTACTTTTATGCTTATGCTACATGATTAATATTATAAACTTTTATTTTAACCTGATAAATAAATAATTTATTGTTTATAGCGGCAACTTAAACATTGGTGTAAGAGGCTCCATCCATCTTTACGCCCAACCTTCAACGATACTGCTGTTTGGGACTCTCCCATCACTGGGAGCTACTAAAGTCATCATATGTTTTTAGATTTGATGGCACTTCTGATGTCAAGCCAACGGCCGGTCCGTTGGCGATGTGCCGAGTTGCATGCGCGCCGCAGTTAAGGTACCTACATGAGTGTACAAAGAACACCTACGAATCGTTGTCGGTTTTTGAATACTATGTCATAAATTCTGATTAAATCTATATTTACAGGGCCGTGTACAAAAAATTGTCTTCGCCAGAGTACGGTGAGTTACTTTATTATGTTTCCGACATTCCAGTTTACTTTGTTGTATTGCATGTCGGTCCGTTTTCATTAGATTTATTCACAAGGTACCAGAAAACTTGTAATGTTGTTGCACATGTAGATTATATTATTGAATATAAGTTATCGTTCCTTCGGTGGAATTTTGTACTATCACAATACGATACGATTCTAACGATAGAAATCTGTTTAAAATTAAACAAAAATAAATAAGGCAAACTAATTCGACGAGAATTTTGCGTGTTTCAGGTAGTTTAGGCGACTTTAAACCAAACAGAGTGCTTCTTTCGAGATTTTTGGCTGCATTCTTTGAAAGGGTCGGTGTTCAATACTTTTTTCATACCTAGTTCATTTGTATGTCGTGTTGTTAAAAAAAATTACTTTTAATTGGATTGTAGTTTGAAATAATAATTATATCTTGTTCACGAGAAATCTATGCACTGATAACTCAGTTTGATTTGACTTGGATTGTTTACTAATGTATGGACTGAACTGTTATTTTGTCAGGCGTTAGATGGCCTTAATTGGGTGGGTAGCGAACGCACGCTGCTGGAACGGCTGGTCGACGTGGAGCTGAGCGCGCGGGAGGGGGGCGCCACCAGTGCCCTCTTGTACGACCCTGACAACTGTACGCCATCTTGTTTTGCTGTCACTTGGTAAGTGACACTTACTTTCTTGTCGCAGAGTTCACATTTGACTGACCGCTTGATTTCAGGGTCTGTGCAATAATAATTGTTAAATATCGTCATTAATAGTCTAATTTTGTTATAGGTGGGGTGAGGAATGGAATCTGGCAACATTTGATGCAATGCTCTTTGGGTGTGTGTTGCTTGCGACGGGCCAGACACTTTTAGCTGCATTGGTCACACTTGTAACATGGCAGGTAACTTCGCTGATCAGAATCAGCAGTACAGCCTAGCACCAGGATGACTAACGCAACGATACTTCCAGCCCTATTTAATATCGGTTCTCATTTGCAGTCAAGGTTCAGATTAAATAATTAGTTAAATAGGTTAAATGGTCGTATCGGAGCGGCCTAGAACACTCGACCCGATCCCATGCTGGCAGAACAGAGTGTCGTAGCAGGCTACAGAATCCAGCCTGCTTGGTGGTAGGGCTTCGCGTAAGGAATTCATCATCAATATTATTATAAGCCTGCCTGGCTAGCTACCACCCTCCTGCTCGAGTCAGCCGCCAAACGACTCGTCGTGTTCCGGCTGGGGGCTCGAGACCCAGTTCTTTCTTCTTCTTTCTCAACCCACAACGCGTTAGTGACGTCTTTGGTGTTACTAATGTCCATTGGCGACGGTGACACCTTATCATCTCGTGGCTCGTTTGCCAGCTATTCACATTAAAAAACTTTTTTTCAAATTAAAATTCAGATTTAAAATCAGATTTGTTCTATGCAGCATTTTGTAAATACACTTACGCACGTCATTCTTTGTTTCTGCTTTTGTTCCGAGTAGGTGTCTTAATATTGTGATGTCATATTGGAATTGGTTCGTCTACTAGTTTGTCTGTTATTTACATAAAAAAATTCGTCGACGTCGATAATATATCGCAATTTAATGAAGGAAGCAGGAAGCATCCAAAGACAATTTCCATAACGTTAGCACTGAATATCATTGAAACGATAATTGAATTATTATATTTGTTAGCAAAGAAATTCTATCAACAGCTGATATATGACATGATAACTGAGAAGTCAACTTATACTTTCAGGTAATGAAGATTTCAAGAACATGGCTTGGAAATATAAACATTAGGAAGAAAACAGAAGTTGAAATATAAAAAAAATTAAACTAATGATTATGATCATATGTGGTTTACCAATAAATCTTTTTCGTCAGCCCGGAAACACGCGGTTATTATTACTTTTTCCAACAATTTCTAATCCATATTTTGTGTCAATTTGCACTAAATATCTATTTGGTTCTCGAACACATCATCTATCAACAACTGTCCAGCTTCTAATCTTCTTAATTTGTATTCCCTACTCATCAGTCAGGTTTTCGTTCAGGCCACAATACAACCACTGCATTATTTATAGATACCGAAGAAAAAAAACGTGTGCGCAGGCCATACTAAATCGAAAAACAAAAATAAGCGGCATTACACATTGGAATAATCTGACGTTTTAGAAAGCATAGCGTGATAAACACGAAAAAGTAAAAAAAGCGAATAAAACGGAGAAATAACCATAAAAGTAAATAAACAATTCTTTAAATGAATATTTAGCTAACTATAAAGCGTAAGAAGAGGGAAATTTTAAAAGCCTTTGATAAACAGCTAAAATTTTCTCAGTTACAATCGACATTGTTTTAACGAAGTAAACAATAACAGTAAATAAACTCATTAACTTCATAGCGCAGCGTTGCTAAGTTTCTTTAATTAACGTTCTTTAATTCGTTAACTGTCCATCTGAGAATATCCATACTGATGACTGCCATTTATTTCTCGGATCATATTGATAAATCCATATTTCGTCACCTGTAATGGTTTGTGAAACTCCTTTTGGTGCTCCGTTTTCTAAACGTAGACACATTTTACAGCCGCAATCTACACGAACCTGTTTTTCACTTCTGAAGAACAAACAGATCATCTTTAAGGTAATTATTGCCCCTTTTTAATTCAACATACCACCTAAAAAATGTTGCAGGAAATGGAGCCGAGTCTCCTAAGACTGATTGTAACCGTCGAACAATGCTGCCAATAAAAAATTCTTGACTCCCGCCATACTAATGTACTCTGTGACTTCCGCGTCACGTCAGTGCAATTAGTTATTGAGCGACGTACGTTGTTGTTACACCCTCAACTTCAGCTTATTTTTATTTAATATTATCGCAATGACACTTCTACAAATAGATGTAAATAAGCGTATAATCTTTATGAACCGAGTGGCAATAAGACAGAGCTACGTTGACTGCAAATATCTGCCTGTACACTGTAAAACATGTACACCCTGGATATTCAAAAGATATTTATATCTTCGTCTTCGTAAGGAATTAGGCTGGCCTAGACATTTCAAGATGGTGGCAGTAAAGCTGAATCTTTTAACCCCTCAATGTTACATTGTTAAAATAAAATATTAAATTATAATTACGAATACATGTATATTTATTTTAAATAGATATTAATCGTAACCAGAAAGTACTCCAAATATTATAAAAGAGAAAGATATAACCTTTAGCGTCCAAAACCTGTAAAAATCTTGTATTTATGTATCTCATATATATACATGAAGTTTATACAACACAAAAATTATGATGTTGCTGTTATAAGTCGACATGTAGAATATTGAGTTTTGGTTAATTTAGTATATGACGATTCCCCTCAAATTTTTTATGATATATATAGGATTCGATAGCCAATTAAAGAGAAATTAATATGTATATAAATTACTTATATACATTTAGGTAATTCATAAGGAATTAGGAATTCTTTATGATAATCATAAGCAATATTTAAACATTTTGTTAACCGTAATAATTTTAATTTATCTTTGAGACTACAAATTAGTTCTGGAATTGATGTTCCTTGCTTCTATATTCGATCATTAACACATGCGATTGGAGACTCGTAGCGGGAATTTCCCTATAAAACCTGTCAACGTTTCAGAACTAATATACATACCTCTAATCACCGTGGGTCTACAAGTATGTATGCATGTGTATTTCCTGTGAATAATATACATTAATAGTAGCTTCTGAATACTTCTAACATTTTTGTGGTATAAATTCTAAAGTTTACTATTTTTTTATGTAATCGCTGCATATTAGATGAAATATCGGTATATGATATACTGATACCGAAACCAATAGTAGCAATAAATATACATTCAACATAACCCGTAGATATTGTGCCTGCAAGACAGACTGAATATCATATACATAAAATTTTAAAAACTGTGACTTTATTACCAATCTTAAATTTTCCTAATTGTAGGACATAGATTTATTTCCCGGGATAAAAATTGTCGTAGATAATGACCCATATTATAGGTTGCTAAAATACCAATTACCAACGATCATTTTAATCTGTTTTGTATTTTTGTGCCACACCTGCATAGACAAACACCGAACAGAGGCAACTTTAAATTATATATGTTTTAGTCTTTATCTATAGCAATGCATAAAAACATTAAAAATGAAAAATTAAAAAAATATTTACTATACTAACTCGGATCCACTATGGTTTATTTATTAGTATAGATAAATAGTTAGCTATTAATCGCTCATTACTTTTTTAACGAAGCATATAAGTTCACGTTTATTGTACCCAGTCAATTTACAGAATATTAATAGTTACTAGATATTTATATAGACTGTAAATTTCTATGTTTACTTTATAGCACAGAACGCGACTTTGAGATTATGTACAACAAATAACAACAAAGCAAACATAAAGTACTATGTCGAAGATCCATGCAATCACTGCCTATACATTGTTTCAAAACTTGGCATCGAAAACTGAAGAATGTACAAAAAAGAATAGTAACTCTGTGTAGTACTCTATGTTATGGATCTAAAATGCGACGCATGCCACAAGGTAAGTTCCTTTATACTGCAAGATAAGTTCAATTTAGTAGATAAAAAGATATAACATATTTTATCGAACGGTGTGTCTGAGCGGCATTTTATTTATAAAGTTGATCATTTAAAACATTTTTTCTATGAAGTACTAGTTGTTCATCTTAAGATTAGTCGTTGCTCTTTTACAACATCATATCATAATAATTGTATAATCGTCGGCAGAAAATAGTTGTGTGATGAGTTTTTCAATAAAAATATATCCTGTCTCATACAATGAAAATATTGATGACGGCTTTTGGGGGTAGCAATTTAGCGACCATTTTTAAGAATGTAGTATGAATTCATTTATAAATCCATATATTTAATTTCTTTCCTGAGATTTTGAAATTTATTATATGTCAGGTCAGACGATGTAAGTATAAAACAACTTTGATGTGCGTAAAACACCTCCTAGCAATCCTTTCATCTTTAAAATAAATGTTTATTTAAATTTAGTAAAAATGCACTTGTGCTACATTTGCGTATTTGTTAAGGTTCATAAGATTGAGTCTCAAAATATAAAGTTTACATTTCTCTGTCCCTATTTAATTAATTTTTGTTTTCATGATAAAAATATGAGTCTTGTGAAGGTCAAAAATATAATTAATAAATATCATGTCACCAATAGCTCGGAAATTATAGTACTTTGTGGATCAGAATATAGAAACGTTAACAATACCGGTAAAAATTGTCATGTTATAGGTAAGTTAGTTTAGGTTTATAAGATTAATTGCAAATGGCAACATCGGCGTCATCAATACTGAACAAATGAAATACAGCAACGTCACGCATTTGTGAAGTGGTGTAGAGACATTTATTCGGCATTTTTGAAAATTTTTTGAATTACTTAATTTAACTGTAATTAGTGATAAAAATGGCAGACAATAAAAGGTGAGATTTCAAATATTATATTTAATGTATTTAACTTGTATATTAGAAGTTTCTGTGCAAGTTTGTCTGTGGGTAGTGTAAACCAGTGTTCGAATTTGGCTTGTCATCATGTCTAACACTATGAGAAATCGTGCTTTTTTTGCAAGTGTAGTTTTGAATGGAGTGTTTAATTGAATTTGTTTTATAATTGATGATTATGAGCGTAGGTAATAAAATTATATTGTGTAGAGTGCCTTTGTCTAGGTGACGCCTTGAAGCAAATACCGTTTCATGGTTAATGTTTAATTATTCTGTGCAGCCCCGATGATTTATCTACCGCGATCCTGCGCCGCAAGGATAGGCCCAATCGTCTCATCGTGGAAGAGGCTGTCAGCGACGACAATTCTGTTGTTTCCTTGTCACAGGTCAGTCTTCCCCTTTGTCTTTTAAAGAATTCATGGAGGGCTATAGTTACATCTTTACTATGCGATAGAAACTGATTGAATATAGGTATATTTGTAACAACTATTTACTTAATAATATTGGTGGCATCCAGAATTTGATGCTGTAACTGACAAAATTAACACTTTGGCATTTAATCCATGTATTACATTTTTGTTCAGGTTCGTATTTTCAATTCACTGACAATTATTATCATGCAACAATGTTACTTTGTGATTTGATATAAATAATTCATAGTACAAAGGTTATTTTCTTGGAATCCCACAATCTAAATAATAAAGCATCCAGACACAAGAACTCAATTTAAAGTAAAATGAAATCAGAGAACATGTTAAAAAGGCTCACCATTACATTCTTGCCTGGCTTTGATTTTGATGATGCTCCGGGTGTAACAGGCATGTATGAGTCGTAGAAACTATTTAACACCACACGGACCATTGCTTGTCAATAAATAATTACTGTATGGAATAAGTAATGTAGTGTATTCCTTTAATAGGTATATTGATACTTCAAACTTATCAAACCAAAAAATGATGTGCCTATTGATATGGACAGAGTGACCAGGTTTCAAAAACAACTATTGAATATTTAAATACTTTTAAATTCATGATTGCAACATAGTTGAATTTTGTCAGAATGTTTGTTTCAAAATGTGGCCCTTTAAAAGCAGTCAACTATTTATAAATTATAGTGAATTTCGATGAGTTTGTACAATTTTACATGTTCTATAATAGCTTCATCATTATGAATGAAATATATTATCTTTTTCGATATTTTTTTTCCTTTCCAGAGATCAATGTATTTTAAATTTTGTCACACAATTGTTACTGATCTCTTAAATCAATTTTTTACCTAAGTCTACATATCTTATAATTTGTAATTTTCCAAAGAAAAACATATTTATTATGCCATTACCTAAAAATAGTGAAACAAATGGTAAAATTACAAAATCAAAACATGGTTTTTACAAAAAAAAAACTTCTTTTTTGATATCAATAAATAAAAAAAATACATAGATACTGTGTTCTCTGTGACTCTGTGTTATGTTCAATGTTTCTTAGAAATCTATATCTTTCCTTATACATGACAACTTGTCAAGAGTTGAATGCAAAAAGATCAAAAAGAGGCTAAAGCCATTATTAAAGTTATTAAAATAATCAGGACTATAAATTAAAATGATTGCACCACAGGGCTTGATTCTAAGTCCTTTCCTTTTTCTAGTGTATATAGACGATTTTCTGTATTTCATTAACAGTTATGTGGACATGTAGTGTTTACCTAATTAAATTTTGATGATGTAAGGGATGTCTTACTTTGGTTTACTATAAATAATTTCTTTAGATATATCAAATGCAAGAATTCAGCAGGCTATCCAATTTATTTAAAATCTCTCAATAATGGGGTTTACAAGAGTAATTGACTAACCAATTAATGTTGTTTTGCATTTTATACTCTCACAATGTGTACAAACCTAGCATCTGATTAAATGTTGGTTATTCACTGCAATATGTTTGTCTCACACTGAAAATGTTTTGAATCAAGTGGTATCATTATTTATATCAATTTTGTTTAGACTAAACATAAAAAAAAAATATGTAATAAAAATGTTGACAAATATTATTATGTTATAAATGAAGCATAAAGACTTGTAACAGAATAGTAAAATGTTTACATATATTTTAACTATTGATCTTTGATATAAGAATTGATTGATTTATATAAATAATAAACATAACGAAAAATAATAGTAACAATTACAATCAAAATGGCAACAGTTTAAAATTAACTAAATTTAAACTTTTTAAATTAAATTTGACATTTAATTAAATTATTCATTGGTAGAGTTCACCCATAGATTTTATTATAATACTTAGAAGTCAATGCGGTATTATATTCGCGATAATAAAGTATATAAGGTGTTTGACCTCCACCCAGATAATGGCAGCTTGTTGTGTTGACTTTCATAGACGTTTTGTATTTACATTGAATTTTTACGAAATTAATTTTTGACTACATTTTCAATATCTTCTCCAAAATCTGATAAATCTTGTATAGGACAATAAATTACTATTACACGCATCTACTTGACACATAAATGTATAAAAAGTGTATACTATTATACTAACAAATGACATGAAAAACCACACTTTTCTACACAACAATCTAATTTAACAATACAATAACTTAAAAAAAACAAGCTGTTAATAACTAGCCATTTTCAAAATATTTAAGTAAAACAATCTTAATTTCAAATCAATGAGTTACCTGAAACTATTTGCACTAAAATTTTAAACTGTAAATTACTGTATCAATTGAATTTGTATCAGCATCACTTATGTACCTTACTGTATTTGTATTGTGCTTGAACTTTGTAATTGGAATGTGCAAGATATGGATTTTTCAAAGCTACGCATATTAGGAATAAAATGTCCATTCATTATGTCACATGTTGATAAAAATGTGTTTTATATTTCATTCATTTGAGAATTAAATGAGAAATTTTG
This sequence comes from Megathymus violae, assembly GCA_003671415.1. Taxonomy (NCBI): domain Eukaryota; kingdom Metazoa; phylum Arthropoda; class Insecta; order Lepidoptera; family Hesperiidae; genus Megathymus; species Megathymus violae. The sequence continues at coordinate 601,243 of PDGT01000070.1, read as the reverse complement.
CTTGCAACATTACTAATCAAGATATTAGATGTGTAATGTAAAGGTTAAATATATAGCAGAATAGTAGATAAATTAGATTTTTTTTAAGTTCATCCTTATGCATGGTCGGATGTTCATTTAATTTATTTGCCACATAAATATCTGCAGCAGCCGGGATCCGAGCTCGGTGGACAGCATCGCTTACTGATCTACAGGAACAGTTTAAGTGTGCAGTAACAGTCGCCGTATAATTAGTATATCATTATTGCATGATTTTATGCTGAAATATTCGTGCACAGTATTTGTTATACGATGCGGGTACTCACGATTAAATGTTTAAAGTTAGGTAAAATTATAAAATAATTAATACGTTGTTCGTTATAAAGAAATAGCTTATTATTTTTTCCCGCTATAAATAACGAAAAAGTTGAAGTGGTCATGTAATAAATATAAAAAAGCGTGTGCCACCTTGGGTTTTAAAGTGAACGTCATATTTGTTATTAGAGACCTTCAATATTTCAATTTTCATTCATTTATCGTTAAAAATAAATTGCATGTGTTATCTTAGAATTCCAAATGAATGTCAAATTTGTAGATTGGTCCCTTATTACTTGATTTAAATACACGTATCGATTTAAAAGAAACGACATCTTGTTGACAAGTAGGTGTCACATAGATTGCCGTTTTAACATAAATATCGATATAATAAATAGCGTTGTATGTTATTAAATATGGATTAGAGATGTTATGGATATGAAATTTCGGATTATTTAATTGTTTCGAATAAGTTCGGTTAAGGATATCAGATTATTTAAGAATCGGAAAATATATACTTATAATATATTTACAAGGTAATATTTTGAACTTATTTTTAGGCATTCTCTGGTATTACAATAATGAAAAGAACAATAGCCTTAAAATGTAATAATAAAACCTGTATAAAAATGAGAGCGGCGCGGCTAGTACATAGTATATCAAGCTCGGCCTGGCATAATGTATTTCATTTAGACCCCGCCCCTATACAAAATTATTCTAAACTTATTTACCGCATTCGGTTACGGTTTTGTATATATATTTATTTCGGATATCAGATAGTTTCGGTTACAGAGCTCCATTACATCCCTAATATTGATACTACAAAATACATTGTTGCTGACTGACGCACAGAGGTACGTCACATATTATGCATTATTCTTGAATGAATGAGTAAACGCTGATTGCGCTCGGACATTGCGTCGTTTGTAAATCGTCGAAGACCTTGAATTTGTAAAATTACACCCAACGATCGGGGGAACGTTGTCATGCATAATGGACTTCTTTTAGTAAATATGTTACAACGCGATGGAGGACTATTTTAAATTTACTTTTTATCGCTACAGCTTAGAACTTTAAAATTTAAGTGACGATGCATATTACGTTAAACGTTAACTTAAGACTACCTCTACTAAAGATATGTATGTCGTACACCTATATTTCAATTAATAATACATCGGTCTGTGATAGTTATTATTCTGATTTATTTAAGTACTCTTCTTAATCTCGTTTAGGCAAAAATGGAGCAGCTCCAGTTGTTCCGCGGCGACACCGTTCTGCTGAAAGGCAAGCGGCGCAAGGAGACCGTGTGTATCGTGCTCTCGGACGACAACTGTCCCGACGAAAAGATCCGGATGAATCGCGTCGTGCGCAACAACTTGCGCGTGCGTCTCTCCGACGTGGTCTCGATCGCGCCCTGCCCCTCCGTGAAGTACGGCAAACGGGTCCACATCTTGCCCATTGATGATTCCGTTGAAGGGTTGACCGGGTGAGTTGAGATTGAGCCAAGATCAGAGCTGCCTTTGAACGAGGCTCGTTCATATTGAAACCAAATTGCAGCTGTAGTAGTTTTTTTGATAAATAAGTCGGAAACGTTATTTATTGTAGTCGCTAATTATTATTATTACGTTATTTATTCTGGAGCTAATGTTGACTTCATAAAAAATTTAAAAAATATACTTTGAATTGTTTAGTATAATGAGTTTTAGGCATTCCGAAATTATTTATTATATAATTGTTGTCAGTCTTTCAATATTATAATATAAAGCATTTTTTATCTAATTCAATTAGTAAATAATTTTATATTTATGCAACTGAATACTTAAGTACTAAAATAACGAAGATAATCTATAACTATATTTTTAATTAGAAAGAATGCAACACAACCTCTCTCTATTTTTCTTAAGGCGTGAGATTCAAAAAAATTGCATTAATAAATTTTGGTAACAAAGAAGTTTTGATCAACCGTTAAGGAGGTTGGGTTGAACTCAACTATAGATGAATTAATTACTCATTAGTGAAAAGGAGATGTTTCACAAATGTATTAAGTCTGGGCGGCGTCACGTACGAACTGTAGAAAGTAGATCATATTAATCGAAAGCATTCCTTATTATTTAAATTCTAGATTTCAGCTTGGTTTAGTGTCAGTAATTCAATTTGTGAATAGCATATTGTAACACTGAAACATTATGGCGGACGGCGGACGGCGGACGGAGAGTCTGTCGGGATATGACAGTTATTGAAATAATACGTCAGGACTGTCAAATGTCAATGTAATATGTAAATATATCGGATTAATAACGAAATAAATGTTACTTACTTATCTATCTTACTGAAAATGTAATCTAATAAAAGATGACAATTCATAAATAAAAATGTACCTAAAGTAAAATCGAATTGTTGTGTAACTTAAATATAGATGTTCAAGCTCCACAGATCACAGGCATGATATTTGACAGTTTCAATTGTCACCTTATTGTTTTCACAGATAAAAACTTAAAAATAATTTATATAAAATAATTTCTCAAAGTAGAACAGTTCATTGAATATTTTTTTTAATATTTTTCTGTGAATCAGTTTATTTTTCTATAAATTATGCTACACTGTACAAAGGCTCGCCCAAAATAATACATCTCATATAAGTATACATTTTCGTCGACCAGGAACCTGTTCGAGGTATATCTGAAGCCCTACTTCATGGAGGCGTACCGGCCGATCCACCGCGACGACACGTTCATGGTGCGCGGTGGGATGCGCGCCGTGGAGTTCAAGGTTGTGGAGACCGATCCGGTACCTTATTGCATCGTAGCGCCGGACACCGTCATACACTGCGAGGGCGAGCCGATTAAGCGTGAGGTGGGTACTTCTTTCACTGAAACACAGTGTTGAAATTAACAAAACAACACAACTAGTACTTAAATTTATCATTCTTAACTATAACAGGTAACTCACGATTTATGTGCTTTTGAAAGATAAAATAAATTTTGATCCAATTATTTTCATTATGGTCACAGCGAGGCCGCGGTGGCGGGGAGAAACTCAAAAGTTGACCCTTAACATTACTGTCACACTAATGTCAGATGAGCCTGTCAACTTTATATCCGTTTCATTTTACTTTCTTGGGTCCCATATCATGAACTCGACACTAACTACATCTTTACGCACTGCACTTAACACTATTTTCACTTGACATAAACTAACCACTGGTTTCCACGGTTGGACATTGAATTTTCAAGAGCCCCTCTTATTGAACGTGGAATGTACTGGCTTCTCAACAAAGATCCAGCTAGAATCTAACGAATTCTAAACAGATGCAGCATTCGTTCCTTTACGGTAGCGACAGTCAGGAGGTTATTCATGTACACCAATAGAGACTATCATTACCCATCAGGCTTACGTATATGTTAACTCGTAATTTTTGGTTTTTTATATCGATATTTCGACGAATACGGATGTTCACGACGTGACTGACATCGTGATTAATCGTAACAATTTAAATGTCCATCATGATTCAAGTTTAAAATCATAGGGCCCACATATGCCACATAACGTAACCCAATAAAATCGATGTAGGACACCCTGTATTTAATGAAAAATCAAATTAACAGGAGGAAGAGGAAGCGTTGAACGCTGTGGGCTACGACGACATCGGTGGGTGTCGCAAACAACTCGCTCAGATCAAGGAGATGGTGGAGTTGCCGCTGCGTCATCCGTCGCTGTTCAAGGCCATCGGTGTGAAGCCGCCTCGTGGCATACTCATGTACGGCCCGCCCGGCACCGGCAAGACTCTCATCGCTCGGGCGGTCGCCAACGAGACCGGTGAGTGACGACACGAGTAACAATAAAACAATAAACCTTCACACGTTTATATCACCGCACTAGGATTCACTATTTTGCCTGCGATCAATATCAAACAGAATTCGTTCTGTTATCTATTGTACTTCTATAATTCTATTGGAGCATTTTTCTAACGTTGACATCTCGCAAACCATCTGATGGTAAGTGGTAACGACCGTCTTTTTAATTGGGCCTTGAATAAGATTATTCACAAAGACAAATTTATGATAAAAGGCATTCATCGCAATAAGATTAACCGTGTCTCGGGCGGCACTACAATAACCTAAGAAATCATTCATTGTGTTCATTTAATTTTCGAAATCTCTCTTGCTGCCAACAAAGTCAACAACCACGTTATAAAGTCATTACCGACTAACCAGTTTAGGCAAAATGTGTCAATCGGTTTACAGTACGTAACCAAAATCTGTATCATTAAGAATATTTATTAACTTCCACCAGGGGCATTCTTCTTCTTGATTAACGGGCCGGAGATAATGTCGAAGTTGGCCGGCGAGTCGGAGTCGAACCTGCGCAAGGCGTTCGAGGAGGCCGACAAGAACTCGCCGGCGATCATCTTCATCGACGAGCTGGACGCCATTGCGCCCAAGCGTGAGAAGACGCACGGCGAGGTCGAGCGCCGCATCGTGTCGCAACTGCTCACACTCATGGACGGTGAGTGTAGCGCGCTCGCACACTCTCGCACCTAGGGTTCCCTGTATCGCGGGGGGCATAGTCGTACAAGAATGTGACATTACAAACGCCCAAGTCGCGAGATCTGGGCCGGCCGGGAATCGAACCCGGGCGTCCTCCCCCGGCAGGCGGGTTCACTACCAACTGCGCTGTGGGGTCCTCGGTATACAATTATATTTAAATTAAATCAATGAACACAGAAATTCCCACTGCATGCATAAAAACCAAACAAGGATAAAACATATGACATTTATAAATCATTTTAAAAACGAACAACTATTTGTTTTGGGTGCGCATACGATTATGTTAGTCGAAGCGAAGCGAGGGTGTGGTACAGCCGTTAACAAAATCGCAGGTATGAAGAAGTCCTCGCACGTGATCGTGATGGCGGCCACCAACCGGCCGAACTCGATCGACCCGGCGCTGCGTCGGTTCGGCCGCTTCGACCGCGAGATCGACATCGGCATCCCGGATGCGACCGGCCGCCTCGAGATCCTCCGCATCCACACCAAGAACATGAAGCTGGGAGATGACGTTGATCTCGAACAGGTATGAGCTGTCCGTTACTCGTAGCTTGTAAGACCGGTGCTTTAATCGGGATTGCTATCGGATATAATGTATACTTTTACTTTTTGTTACAACCCATGCCAAGAGGCGCTAGAATTTATTACAAATACAAAATAAATATATTGTTTATTTGTACATCAAATAAAATTACAAATAGTGATTTGAGAATGACATCAGGTATATACAAAGAGCGACATTATCGCTAAGCTAGCTATTTTGTTCATACAGTGGGGTAGCAGTGTACAAAAATGTGTAAAGGAAGATTACAAATTCGAAAAGTTAATAGCATATTAATACATACAGCATCCAAGTAATTGCATAACAATATAATTTAGGATTAATTAAAGTGACTAATGTATTGCATTCCAAGGAACCTGCACTGCCTGTTGGGAGAATATATCCTTTTTTTTTGTAAAACCCACCCGAACATAAGTATATACACACTGTATTGTAAATGTAATTATATAATATATATATATATATGTATATATATATATATATATGCATATGTATATATATATATATTATATAATTACATTGAGTATATATATATATATATATATATATATATACTCAAGAAATCACCGCAATTAAGATATCGCAAACAGCTAGAATCTTAATTTTCGATTGGCAGGCAGTGTCGCATCCAAATTGTAGCAAGTGCAAGGTTAAGGTTAATTAATTAATCTATGTTATGTTCAACGAATATAACAAAGCACGTTAATCGTCGGTCAGATCGCAGCGGAGTCCCACGGGCACGTGGGGGCCGATCTGGCGTCGCTGTGCTCGGAGGCGGCGCTGCAGCAGATTCGCGAGAAGATGGACCTCATCGATCTCGAGGACGACCAGATCGACGCGGAGGTGCTCAACTCGCTCGCCGTCTCCATGGATAACTTCCGCGTAAGTCTTTCATTCTTATATCAACATTCTAAATGCGGTTGGCATAATTTGGGTTTCTATATAGTTATGAACATTTCAAATGGATTTACCAAGAGGCTAGTCACGCCTCGGGTAGTCCACCGATGACATTACTCGACTATTGATGCCCAACGTCATCGTGGCATTGAAATTCCTTGTATACTTAAGTTGGTTCAATAAAATTGTATGCCAGTTTAAGCCCAAAAAATTAAGACATTCTTGCACAAGATAGTATTTTTTTTTCTTCGATAATAGATTTTCTTACTTACCTTTTAGACGTATTATCGGAGTAATACAAAACTAAAAATATTGATGTCTTAAAAATTACTAACTTAAATTGGAAGCTATTAAAGACGTCGAGGGAAATACCCATACTACTGACAACCAGCACTTTTGTGATCAGAATTATTTAAACTCACAAATGTGTCTGCCCGCAGTACGCGATGACCAAATCGTCGCCGTCGGCGTTGCGCGAGACGGTGGTGGAGGTGCCGAACGTGACGTGGGGCGACATCGGAGGATTGCAGAACGTGAAGCGCGAGCTCCAGGAGCTGGTGCAGTACCCGGTGGAACACCCCGACAAGTTCCTCAAGTTCGGCATGCAGCCTTCGCGCGGAGTGCTCTTTTACGGTCCTCCCGGTTGCGGTGAGAAACCTTTTATGTTAGACTTCTCATATGAAAACTAGGATCGTAGTTTAACGAATATCGAACGAATTCAATTGATTTATTCTTGAGTTTTAATTGGACGTATGTCTATAAACTACTTAATTTTCTTATTTATGGACATGCTTTAAAATTAACTTGGTTTCATACTTATTAGGGTGGTTAAACTATTTACTTAAATTTTGAAGTTATACTTTTGGCATAATATGAAAAACAGTATGGTAGTCAACTCTAAAACGCCTCAAATACGTGTTGCGTGCGTATGATGACGATAAAACTTTATAATGTCGCCTAAAGAACTATAACTTTAAATTCACAGAAGTACACGCATTAAATGTGTACTAATATATAGAGTGTTAAATCCAGAAGCACTGCAAAAATATTATACCATCATAATTTTATCATTGAAATGGAAATGAGTCATCACTGATATGTTATTACTATTAATATTTTTGTCCTATCTGCAGGCAAAACCCTGTTGGCCAAAGCGATTGCCAACGAGTGCCAGGCCAACTTCATCTCGGTAAAGGGTCCGGAATTGTTAACCATGTGGTTCGGAGAATCTGAGGCCAACGTTCGCGACATTTTCGACAAGGTATGTGTACCGATAAGTTCGAAATGCATGATTGTGTTACAGCCAATTGTCGAGCCATCGCGTCACGAAAGTTTGAACGTTGTTTGTAGGTGATGGTTAGCAGATCCTGTTACCGAGTTGGTAACGAACCCGCATTCGATTACCAGCTACTACAGAATAGATGTTTGTTCTCGTGTTGTGGATATTTGGGATATACTCGTATATGTGAATTCTAGAGGATGTCAACATGTGTGTTACGTGATGTGTAACGGCTCAAATATACCTTAGTGTCTTTTTTTTATTTTAAATATATTTTAATATGTTTTATTTACTTGTAGGCCCGCTCAGCATCCCCGTGCGTTTTGTTCTTCGATGAGCTGGACTCCATCGCCAAGTCTCGCGGCGGGTCGGTGTCGGACGCCGGCGGCGCTGCCGATCGCGTCATCAATCAGATCCTGACCGAGATGGACGGCATGGGAGCTAAGAAAAACGTCTTCATAATCGGTAGGTTTCTTAACATTAACCAGTTTCTCTCGTCATAATTGATCAGGGAGGCCTACTGCAGACTCACTAGATAGTCACCATGCTATTCGGAACTTCGTTTGTCGCTTGAAGTTCTCTGATATGACTTAACGACTTCTATTTAACAATAGCAAGAACGACCGATCACCGATGTGATCTCCAAATCACGAAAGTGCTCAAGATATTAGCCACTCGACGACCATCCAACCACTGACCGCAAATAAAGTTAATGATTTACGATTGACACAAGGCAGTGTGCTTTATCATTATTCATAAACTTTGATTAAGAAATCAATTCAAATTAATTTCTTAAAGTTAAATTTAACGACCCCATAGACCAGTTGGTAGTGACCCTGCCTGCCGAGCGTGGGGTCCTGAACTCGATTCCCAACCGGGGCAGATATTTATGTGACAGATGAATCTTTGTTCTCGGGTCATGGGTGTTTGTTATGTCATATTTTTGTTTGTCCATGCCACGCGCAACACAGGGAATCCTAGTGCGGGGGTGAACGTTTATTTATTTATAAAGTATCATGTTATACTCAGGTGCAACCAACCGGCCGGATATCATCGACCCGGCCATCCTGCGTCCCGGCCGATTGGACCAGCTCATCTACATCCCGCTGCCGGACGAGAAGTCGCGCGAGGCCATCCTGCGCGCCAACTTGCGCAAATCACCCATCGCCAAAGACGTTGACCTCTCATACATCGCCAAGGTGAACTATCTCATTATTACAATACACAGCGTGAATAAGATGGTATGATACAGTAGGATATTTCTCAGGGATGCCTTTTTAAAATTATCCTTTATTTATTCAATCTATATTTTAAGCATACAAGTAACATTTAAAACTTAATAATCTGTAAAAGCATTGATATCCTTGTGATGACCATCAGTTGTTTCAGGGAGACTATAATGAAGAAACAGATTACGGGCAGTAATAGATACGTTTGAAATGCTAGACTATTTCTGTGAGTCTCAGCTTAAGTTAAATGCTTTAATTTAAAGTTTCCACACAGGATTTGATGTGCAAAATTAACTCGATCTTTTTATTGGACTACTACAGAGACATGGGTAGTCAAGTGAGCAGGAGAGGCTAGACAGTCTTCTAATTCTAACTTTTACAGAATCTGTAATCCTTGCATCTATGTTTATATTTAAACACATGAACCATTCTTATGTAATGTAATGTATTTGAGCGAGTGAAGTGAACACGCGCGAGTTTCAATAGCACAGTATAGAGAGGACGAAGAGATTGGCGAGCAGTTTACATCTCAATATTATTGAACTTGGTTAAATTCGACAAAATGATGGTTTCCTACAGGTGACGCAAGGGTTCAGTGGTGCCGATCTGACGGAGATCTGCCAGCGCGCGTGCAAGCTCGCCATTCGACAGGCCATCGAAGCTGAGATCCACCGCGAGAGGGCGCGCCAGCAGCAACAACCGGCCGCTGTTATGGATGTGAGATTTCCATCAATTCATACTCTAATCAGTAATAAAAATATAATAAAATCATGATTATATGTATATTCAATATACATTGACTCCATGGGGATTGAATACTCGTATAAAGTTATTGAAGCCATGAAATATTTAAAACTTGACATTGTTACAGAAAATATTACTTGCTCCATAATGATCTATTAAATGTACTATTTGAGACCTGCCAATGTGATATGAAATAGAACGAAATCAACTCTTGAGATATTGTTTTTGCATCCCAGGATAGGCGTGTCTGTCTGATTATAATACGAGAATTGAGAGTAATATTGAACAAATAGGCTTTTATTAAGTTAATAAACTTTACCAGCCGGGCCAACACCACCGTTAATCATCAGCCGGGATTATAGACGGACACCAACTTATAAGCAAAAAACTTTTTTTTGGATTATAATTGCCAGTATTGTTCTGAAATGGTTTTAAAATTAGTTTTTAAAATTTGATAATTTGTTTATTAAATTAAATGTTACGTGTGAAGATTGACGGATTCGTCAAAACGTCGAAATCGTCCTGAATAGACTATTACAAATATACACTCCAACACTGTTCAATTTCGGTCGTGGATGAAAATCTTCCCCTATCTATGCGAAAACTGAATAATTTTTATTTATTTTGCTTTTCGAGAAATCTGTGTGTGAAATGTTTCTCTTAAATTCAATATTCCTTATAAAACGACAGAATAATAATTGGTGACGAAGGTGCAAGTGATATTTGGCCTCACGCACGAGGGTGGAGTCACTTAATATACTCTACGTACATTTTATCAGTGGAAAATTTTATAGCACCCCTATTGTTCCGGATTTTATTGTTTTCTTTCTTGGGTTATTATTGCCGAATCATCGCAAACATGAAACGATATAATTTTTCTATAACTTAACGGTATGGCGTGACAGGTCAGTGAAAATCAAAATTGATCTCTGGATGTTGTTGTAACTGTGTTCCGTGGTCATCAGATGGATGAAGAGGATCCGGTGCCGGAGATCAGCCGCGCTCACTTCGAGGAGGCGATGAAGTTCGCGCGGCGGTCGGTCTCCGACAACGACATCCGCAAGTACGAGATGTTCGCGCAGACGCTGCAGCAGAGCCGCGGGTTCGGCACCAACTTTAGGTTAGTGCCGCGTTTTTTGCCGCTGGTTGATAGACTGATACAATATAATGCAATATTCTCTGTTGTGCACGCATAGGTGTTATAAAAAGATACGTTGGGATTCTTAACATCCGTTGAATGGCGATTTTTTCTAGACAAGTTTAATATGGAAATTATGAAAGAAGTACTATTTAGTAGGATAGGTTTTTAGTCATTCAAATATCTAAATGAGTTAATACATAAATACATTTATGGAAAAATATATAAATAACTCAATTTTACCTTGCGAGTAATGATGTGATTAAGTAGGAGTTAGAGAGAGTCTTGGAAAAATGGTTCGGCACAGGTATAGGAAACGTCTAGAACTCTCATTCTGTCTCATTTTTCCCTCCTACATTCCTGCAGTTGTTTCTTATAACTATAGTTAATATTTTCAATCGAGGTCTTGTAGATAGTAATAGCTCAAAAGGCTATACAATCTAGTGAAACACTTGATATTCAACGCTTTTGATATATGATGATGATAAAGCGCCACGATCTATCGTACTTTTCTATACGCTATAAACTATAATTAGAGTAAACGACTAAACATAATCCTTTGTAGCGTTATAGTTTCTTTATAATATGAGTGAAAATAGAAACGAATACAATCGTAACAACTTGCAGATTCCCGACGAGTGGCGGCGCGGCAGGCGGCACGGGAACGTCGGGTGGCGACCAGCCCACCTTCCAGGAAGAGGGCGGCGACGACGACCTC
>PDGT01000070.1:553406-589820 GCA_003671415.1 Megathymus violae | reverse complement strand
CCCGCCCCGCGCCGTCCCGCGAGGGGTACAGTTCTCGGACTGACTTAGGTTATCTTAAGATTATCGGTTCGGCTACCCGAACCCGGTATCGGAGGTGTATCGCGACGGAACACGGCGCAGTTCCGAATGGGGATGTCGACAGTGTTGACAACAAGCACTATTGATTACAATATACATCATGTCTATATGAAAACCAAATTAACTATTCACAAATGGTCATTGGTAAACCAATATAATTCCGTCGCTTGGTCATTACGATCGGTGGCGTCCGTACTCTGTAATTGTCGTACAAACGTAATGAAAGGGTGAACTAAATTGACCTAGTGATTAAACAGGCCCATCCCTATTCGTAATATTTCCGACGCCGCGCCAGTGAGACTGCGTGCGCGCACTCAAGAGTATACAATCCGATATGTCTAATAAATATGTAAATGTATTTATTTATAAGTCGATCATTCGGTAGCGTTTGGTTGGATTCGCTTGTTTAGTTGTAATTCTACTTTTGTTTGTGAACGTCGCCGAGTGCACGCGTATGAACATTATGGTAGAGTATTTGTTACCTGCGGGCCCAAGGTGTGCGCAGGGCGTCGGCCCCCCGGCGTCATAGTGTCGCAGTGATTCTTAATAAAACTTTTATAGGCTACATTACGTTGTTTTCTTTTTTTTTTTACCTCACACGACCTATAAAGCAGTTATTAACTATAAATTTAATATTGTGAATTTTATAGCGGCAGTATACAAAGCCACGGTTTAATATAAGTATCTTATGTAATTTCAAAATAAATTGATTTAATTAAAATTTGTTCCTGTTTATTTTCTCCCTGTTCTCCGTATTCAAAATTTTAAGTAGGTGGGGAAAACTAAGTAAGTTATAATTATTAGCGTTCACCAAACGTTAGCATCTTCCAGGGGCGAAAATGTTACTACGATGGTGTGGAAGCGAGATGTCATACATTTTGTAGTGCACCGCGGTAAAGACAGAATTGTGAAAAATGTGCTCTTTGAAAAGTACGTTTTTCTATTGTACCATACGGCTCCGAGTTCTCGAGTTTAGGCGTAGTCGTAAGTTAAATCGGGACTGTTCATTTTCTAAACCATCGCACGTGATTGTTAACAATAGTAACATTGTTTTGCTTTATAACATATTCTGGTAAATAAGAACTTCCGACATTAAGATGACCACTAAGGTTGATTGTCCTACATTTATTGTAACTCCTCAGGCACGACAAATTTTTATTTCACCACGGTGATATGCTTAGCTATATTTATAAAATGCACTGAATCATAGTTAGAAAATTTGAAGATTTTAAATATTCTCATGAAAACTAAGATTTTAGATTCTGAATAAGAATAGTGGGTATCAAGGGTAGTTGTGTCCGTATACTGCGGAACTAACAGCGGAGTCTAATATTTTTTTGCTGTAGTTAGAATCTATGGTCTCTGACTCCTCATTCCTGATTATCTAAATTTGTGGATTGTTATCAAGTTAAGCAATATTGGGTTGGAAATGTAATAAAAGAAACAGCGACTGGCCGGCCAAAGCAGTATTTAATTTGCAATAAAAATAATTTTATTACATGAAGTTCGTCATTAGTTCTTCAGAATTTACAGTCCTTCTTTTTAAATATTTCTTCTAATTCCGGCGAATCTATGAGCAAATGTTTCAAAGACTTTGCTCTTTTTGTAGCAAATGTACTGGGATCCTGTTGTAAGGCAGATGGAGACAGAGAACCTTCGACTACTTGGAAATGCTTCTCCGCAGTAAATAAATTTGGTTCTTTTACTAACTCTCGATACAGTCGATCTACTTCATCGTCTGACAAGCAAGTGCACAGTAAATCGAATTCCTGATCTGAATATTGGGTGCTGATATTTTTTGTTTTAGATTCTACTTTATCTGGGACTGATTCAGGAGGTTGTGCTCCTCGTGCTTTGCTCACTAGTTTCTTAAGAGTGTCGAGAGAACACGGTTCATATTGAGGTAGTTCTGTTGAATCAAATGCAGATATATTAATCATGTAAGGTGGCAAATGCTCCTGTAGGTGTTTCTTCGCCGTTTTCGCACATCTACACCTCGTTGGCTTAACAAATTGGATGTAGCTTTCCCATTTTGGCTCTCTTTCGTGTTGTAACTCTACATCCCGTGATGTGATTTCTTCTCCAGGTGATAACATTATAGACTTTCTAGAAGTTATTTTTCTGGATTTTTGCTTAGGTTGTTCGCAAATTGAAGTCCGAGATGGATGCACTGTACTGCAGAAGCAAAATGGAACCTTTCGTAAACAACACTCGATAGGCAACTCCTTTGCGTTAGGGAATTCCTTTTGCAATATTTGCATTAGGGAACTTTGCATTTTTACTTCATTTAGTTGCTGAGACGTCGTATATTTTATTGGTATATCGTACGTATATGAATGATCATCGTGGATGTCATCATCTCCAGGGTGGTCATCAATGAATGATTTAATTTTGTCAGTAAATAATTCGAAATTGTCACAAGCCGCGTAAATATATCTCTTATTAACGATAATTACTGGCAATTGAGTCGCACTAGATGTGCAATGTTTTGGACATAATTTTTGATCGATGTGCACTTTAAGGCCCTTGTCGCAGAACAGATAGAAAGGATGCGGTCTAGGGGCGGGTGTGTGTAATTGATCTTCGTCGGGAATAAAAACACTTTCAACATCTGGATTTTCCATGGCTTCGCTCAACTGCAATAACATTAGTTTTTCCATGTTTATGAAGAAGTCTGCGTGTTCCGGCAATGTATTCAGGCAGTATCCGACAAAATCTTGAAATCTTTTGACCACATGGCAAACTTTCTTTAACCATATTTTATTGAACTCCTTGCGATTCTTTTCTTTTTCATGAGCCAGTCGAATTTCGAAATCTTTCATTGCTATTTGTTCAGTCAAAACTTTCATTTGTTTCTTGTGTTCGTATTTAGATAATTGCATTTCCTTTTTGCATTCTTCTCTTTCTTTTAACGCAACATATATCTGGCATCCTAAGTTCTGGCTTTCAAGAAGACATCTCAATTTTTCTATGGCTATATGTTTCTCGATATTAATGTCGTGCAGACGATCACCCATGGTTTTTCGAGCGCATTCTAAATTTTCTATGAATTCTTTTTTCAATGTGTCCTTTTTTTTCGCTAATCGTGCGGCATATCGATCATATAGCATAGTGGCCTGTTTCTTTAACAGAGTCTTGTAATGTTTCGACACCTTACTGTGTGTTTCAGCTTTTACACGTTCAATCTCCTTGATACTCGCGTCCAAAAGCAATTCTTCTGTTTTGGACACAGAAGTCGTAAACAATACCGTGAATTCATGAAACGCTTGTCGTATTTTTGAAGTATTTTCGCGACTTGCTTCTCTGGATTTATCATCCCATAGTTGTCTACAAGCTGTTTCTATGTCTTTCTTCCATTTTATGTCATTTTCTAAGATGACTAGTCGTTTTTCCTCCGCCATCTGTTTCTGATGGGCTTCCACTAAATGTTCTCCTAAAAATCCAATGCCTTTGAAACCTAATTTAGAAAGATATTCCTTTTTGACAGGCTTAAGTACAGCTCTGCCTTCCAGCAGATCTTTGGGCGGTATGAACCAATCACTCCCTCCTCCTTTCATCGGAGGTTCCAGACGAGCAAGAATTTTCAATTTAGGCGTCATGGACTGGAAGTAAACTTTAGCCAAAGGCGGAGACATTTTAGCCATCATCACGCTTTGCGTCGGCACCTGTTCTCGTTCGAAATAACATTTCCGAAGATAATAGTTTTCGCTCAAGTTAGTCATAACACATTCCTATACCACATATCGTATAAAATAAATTGTGATAAAATATAAAAATTTGTTCAGGAGACAATATTTTATTATCAAAATTTTTAAATGTTATAAGTGTCAAAATAATGTCACTATGGATTTTAAGTTTATTAACAAATAAGCACTCTTAACGACCTCATTTCCACAGTTTAGCAAACTGAGGGAAATAGCTATAAAACGCGATATTTCTATCCTACAACGAAATCTGTACGTCCTAACATATTTCCGATTTTAGGAAATATTGGACCATTTTTTGTATAACAATAATACGTAAGATATAATACATCACAATATTAACAACATTCCTATCTCAACTTTCAAATTATACTAAATCCTTGCTTAATCTATACTAATAAATAAAATTGGAGTGCCTGTTTGTAATATTAAAATAACCGCTTCTTACTACATGCATATAAATGTATATACGGTACATATACAAAAATAATTTTTTTTACAATTTTTGTCTGTCTGTCTGTTTGTTCCAGCTAATCTTTGAAACGGCTGGACCGATTTTGACGGGACTTTCACTGGCAGGTAGCTGACGTAATAAGGAGTAACTTAGGCTACTTTTATTTCTACTAAATAACTTTTTTGTTAAATTCCACGCGGACGAAGTCGCGGCACAGCTATTAATATAATAAAATCGACAATCTCTGTTTTAATTATTCATGGATATAAAAAAACAGTCGAATTTTTCGTTCAATCAGACCTAAGATTTTTACATAAACTATAACTCATATAACAAGGCACATGAGTAAAGAACTAATAAAAATTCACCTGAATACTAAACACGATAATCTTGTAGCCCAGTTGGTGCCACGTGGCCGGGGCAAACATTTAAATGACAACCACTGAAAATAACGTCATGATTATAAACTACAGAGCCACAGCTGAAGCTTATTACGGCCCTATTTGTTCTTTAAGCGAATAATAAGTATGAATATATATTTTTTTTTAATAAATAACCATATCCATCACCGACATCATGACACAACATATACACTGGGCGACCGTCGTCGATCGAAAGACCCGCTGTCTTCTTGTGTTGCGCCCAAGCAAGGAGAAATGTCTGCTCTCCGGGGATGGAGGGAGGTGGTGAATGCTCATGCAATAGTTGATAGTATCAGGCGTTACTTTGCAGACATTTATTATTTTTAAATTAGTATTAAGTTACGAGTATTAACCGCAAAGACTTTGCAATTAATGCTCGTAGAGTCTACTACCCTGATGATGCTCTGTTTCGGAGCGAAACACGTGTTGGTGACGGTATATGGTTTTTACTTTTATCATAATACTTTTATTTATCATAGTACTTTTATCATAATTGCATGTTTTCCTTTGTGGGAGAGAGGGAAGTTTAATGCATGTATATAAGTATATACCATCATACATTGTGCTTGCGGATTGTTGCAAAGTAAATTAATACTAATTTAATGTTCATGCATACAAACGCAGCCGACTGCGCTGGTTATGTGGGACTCACGATAGACATAAGGGTCTACCCACTAATGGATGACTACCACCTGAAGTTGGCTTTGACCTTTAAGTCTTCATCGGATGTGACCCCTTTCTGGGGAAGAGGGGCACTAGCGGTACTCTTACAGAGTATCCGCTCAGAATCAACAATAATGTGATGTGATGAGCTCCAACGGAAGAGTCCGTTATCACGTCGTGCGCTGATATCGATATCGAACACAGAGGGCAATGCCGACAAGTCACTTTATTATTATTAAATAAATATTTTTTTCTGCATAACCATATATTTGTGATATCTACATTGTGTTCACGCTGTTCTACACATTATGCGGTGTTGTGCAACCACACACCCGACAACATTTTAAATGTTGGTTATTTGATTTTTCTTTGTAATAGCTGGTCTGGCTGATAAGTGGTATACCACCCATAGACATCTGTAATGTTAGGATAGTATTGTTCGAGGCGGAACAGTCAAGTGTGATAGCCTCTGCAACCGAAACAGAAGTGGTAAGCCAGCCACGCAGGTTAATTCGGACTTGAGGATGGAATAGTTCATGAAAGATGAGGCGAAAAAAAAAATTTAAATTAAAGTTAAAAATATATTTCATTGATACAAAATTATAAATAGCATTTTCGCTTACATTATAAATTCAGTCAACGTGTGTGTGATGTTATGTGACTTTGATGAGCTCCATTTGCTGCAGCAAGTTCATGACGTAACAGAATCTTTCCTTTATTTCTGTAGCAGAACGGTGCGGTAACATCTCCCTGATCCGCCTGAACACCTGTTCTGACCCTGCCTCACCTTTCAGCACCTCTAACATAGTCTTGTCCTCTTCTCTAGTCCAACTCTTATTGTCGACCTTTGAAACCTCTGTTTTCACTTCATTCAATGGCTCTATTTTAACATGTTTTACTTTTGAAGTACAATTTTTCTTTAAACACGATTCTTCCATTCGACTTATTTCTTTGAGCTTCCTATTTTCTTGAACCTTTTTGCTTCTTTGCGTTTCTGCCTTAGATTCTTCTTTTCTTTCTTTGTTGTTCTTAGGCTTTGTCGCTTTGCATTTAACCGTTTTAGGGTTAGTGAGCGCTTGTGGCAAACAGTTCTTGTGTTTCGTATTGTCGTTCACATCTTTCACTTGCTTACTGGGTGACATGAGTTGTTTTTTTTTTCGTTTAGGCGGAATTTTGCATGTGTTCTTTGTGGTCCTCTTAGGTGAAGATCTCTCTTCGTCCGAGTGTGGGGGGGACAGGTGACAGTGGTTGGGAGCGAGGCGCCTGACATGAGCTCGGTACGGCTCCTTACTGTAGGGATAGGTGACGCAAGCAGTGCGAAGCATCCTGCCGTGCTGGAGAAACACACGCCCGTGAAGGTACTGAAACAATTCCTTAGTATTTACAAGGGATGTATTTCAACTACAAATACGAAAAAGGACGAAATTTTGTCGGTGTATGAAAATTCTTATTTTATTGTCTGTTGTGTTACTCAAAACATGGTTCCATAAAATTGTGTAATGGAAACTATAAAGAAAATATGTCTACATAAATTATTAGAAATTGTGATACAGGTAGATAAAAAGAAATTATAAATTATTTATGCTCCACACCATGATGACAACATTGATGTTTAGTGCATTACAAAGTTGTTTTATAGTTGTTTAATTTGTTATGATACTGTTTTGTGTCCTGTTGTCACATTATAAATTTCATCTCAAACAAAGAGATTTAATAAAAACTTAGTTTCAATGTCATTCTCCACCATTTTGTCCAGACAATGATGAGAATGTAAGACAGGTGCATTGAGAATCTAATGACACATTATAATGTATTATAATATATATGATAAAATATATAAGTATGTAAAGATGATTTACATACTATGCATACATATAAAAAAATATTATTTTTTTGCATTTATTTTGTGATTGACATTCTTACGTAATGTTCCTAAAGTTAATCTCGTAAACATAGCTTCAGAGCTCATTTTATGTGAATGGGCAAGGCATTCCAGAGTAGTATAGCCTGAACAGTAAACAAAACAGCAAACAAACTATAATCTAGTGTCTTGTCCACCATTTCAAATTTCAGGACGAATGTAGCTCTGTAGTCTGTCACTGGTTGAGCAGATAAGTTGAACATTTACCACGACGTTCAAAGGAAAAGTTGGATCCTGTAATATTTAATGCAGAACGAAGAAAACTACGCCTTTGGCAAACAGTGAACCATTTAGCTGACTACGGTAACTGGAGATGTGCCTTTTCATACACATGTTCATTGTAACAATCTACATACCCAGCAGTGGGAAAGAAGCATACAATACACTTACCACAGCATCTAAACCTGCTTTCGCATCCCTCTGCTCCTTTCCGTCGGTCGGCTCGTCGAACTCCCATACATCGTAGCCGCTGTCACTGGTCAGAAAGCTCTCGTTTATAATATCCGTTCCCGTTTCGTATACACTGAAAAAACAAACATTGGTACCCCTTTGAATTATTATAATGTAATAAACAACTATTTAATGAACATGGCAATAACTTATAATATCTTTGGTGGCAACCTATGGTATCACAAGTCTGCTTCTGGCAAAAACTCCTTAAACATTTCCGTGCTTCCGAGGGCATGTAATGCCGTCGGTCGAGGTTCCCGATAGTAAACTTGTCGTTAAGCTTTATTGATGGCCTAGAAACGAGCGGCATAAAGATTTCCAACATTTTGGTTGCACCTTACCCAGTCATAAGCGAATCCAGATTACTACAATCTCAATTTTTACATTTGAATGGATATTAGTGTCATATTATCCATTTTATTGGAACTTTTATCTGCATTACAAAAATAAGATTTTCTTAATATTAGGAAAGAGTGGGAGAGGCGGACCAAGAATAAGTTATGTATATGAATCAGATAAAAGAAAAAGTTGACGTCATGTCTTACAAGGAGTCGAAGGAGACGGCTCTCGATCGAGAGAAATGGAGCATCTACAAGCTGCATCGACATCGGCCTAGCTCTTAAGTAAGAAGATAGATTATCTTAAAAAAAACCATTAAAACTATACTAAGACAACAGGTACCTATCCGGTGGTCTTTCATCTGGAAACAGTGATTTGAACATTTGAGAGAGTCGCGGAATGGACCTCAGATGTGTTAGCACCCTGGTCTTCATCTCCTTGCTGCTCCCGCTGTTAATACCCGCTGTGATCGCGCGTAACACCTTGCGCAGCACTGTCGGCTTGCGGCTGAACGACTTCTGCAATCAGAAGAATTCATCAAGAGTTAAAATTTAAAAAGGTTTTTTGAAAGATGTCTTAATGTCTAGCATTCTAGTTAAGGAAATGAGCAAGCAAATTACGCTACTGATCACAAAAAATATGAAGAAGAAAAAAAGAGGCAATCTTTTTTAAATAAAATAAGTTGATGCTCAACAACAATCCCACATGATTGGAAGTGGTGATGAAGTCTAAGATGTTTAACACACTTATATGCTATTACTATAATAACGAAGATGACACAAATCGTGTCGTCCGTACAGACGGAATATTCACAACGTACTAGCCGTAAATTGGTTTGTACGATAGAGTAATTATATCGAATAATTTCTGGGCAGACTCTCTAAAATGCACCCTATAGAAGACCGAAAAGCTGGCAACTCGGCTCTTGTGCTAAAGAATTTGTAATTGGTTTCGACCAGATCTGGGTCACTTTCCACGCCTCCATCTAGTTCAAAGCTAATAGATGAGACTTGGCAGCTCCAGCCCAAATGTGCCAGCAGTACTCCACCCATGGTCGAACCTGCGCTTTGTGGAGGATTATAAGCAGTTTCGGTGTGAAGTACTGCTGCACTTTCGCGAGGACCCCGAGTTTCCTTGCAGCAGCCGCTTTAGCTTTGAACTCGACGAACTGACTATATTTGAGGTTCAAATAAACTTTAACGCCCAACAATTGAAGATGGTCATTTCATTCCAAGGATGCATTTTGAAAAGTAGCCCCAAGGTGAATGGGCTCCTCTTGGGGGTAAACAGACATGTCTGTGTTTGTGGCATTGAATCTCATTCGAGCTGAGAATTAAGTAAATAAATAACTTCAATTTATAATTGAATTTTTTCATTTGAGGTTATCTCTAAATGGCGAAGTTAAAATATAAAAGGAAAGATGTACCAGAAATTGTCAAGTCAAAACTAATAGAAAATTGGTGTAAAGATAAAAGAGGTTCCATCCCACTTTTATACAGAAAAGCAATTGTCATCAGGACTCTCCTATTTCCTGCAAGCTAACTTTTTATGTCCATAGGCAATAAACAAGTCCATGGGTAATCTGATGGTAGCTGGACATATCTAGCTCAAGACAACATCTGCGCATGGCCCAGCCAAGATGCAGCTAATTAGTGGCCCTTCCACAAGTATCTGTCACAATAATTCATAAAAAATATTCTACAGTTGATTCTATGAAGGTAGTAGAGCTAGCTAGGCAGGTAAACCCTAGAACCATTTCCAAGTACATTCAGAATTTACCTTGGTGTTTCAGAAACCACCAATCTCCAGCAGGTTGGATCAAGTGTCATTTGCGTCATCCATTGCTTATAAAGATGCTTTAAGAACAGAGGTTTACTTGGAGCTTTGATAGAACACATACATCTTTATAATTATTAATTTCTATTTTGAGTTAACTGTAAAATGTTGTATCAACAAATGTAATCAGTGAATATCAACATCAATTACCAAATCCTAAAGGAAGCCGTGAACAACTGTTTATGTTACCAGTCAAAATGTTTTATAACATTTATTTAAAATTTATAGTGTGAATCTGAAACTAGGTGATTACAAATGGCAGGCTGTCTACAGACAGTCTCTCAGTCGATCTATAGTTCAGGTGAGACATTTGTGATATGTGGCAACAATAACATATGATCAATAAAAATAATGCTTTGTAAAAAAATGAGATTTATAAACACATGATGATAATAAAATGTAAGTAAATCTTTTGTGTAAAACATTCAATGACATGAGACTAACAAAAAACACTCACTTGCAACTGATCAATAAAGCTGGTTATCTGTGCTTGCATGAGATGATCCATAAATCTGCCTACTTGAGCCGCCTGTCCAGGCTTGAGGAACAACAGAAATTCCTCAACTATGTCCTTGTGCTCATCACCAAGCAACTTTTCTATCTTCCTATATAAATCTACTGGTGTTTCTTTGAGTGGGTCAAATGTCTTCAATATTTCTCGAAATTGCACAAATTTATTATCAGGCACCATTGAATTTGAGGAAAATCTAGATTGTACTTTTGTATAATATGATCTTACCAGTGCTGAAACGAATGAAGAAATAAGAATTAATTGTCTTTATTGATTAATAAATCTTTGTCAGCAACATATAAAATTTAAACATAAATTTAGAACAATCACGTGGGTATCATGAGTTCTACATTCAATATGTAGATATTGAATGAAAATTTAAAATCAATAAAAGTAGACTAAATTTGCTACCTGAGTGAAGTGATGAACTTCTACAAACTTTTTAAGAATTTACACTACAAAAAGGAATTTAAATCCTTGTTAGTTATTCCTATTCTACAAACATTCTTGTTTTAATAAATCTTAGTAGTAAAAATAATTTTAAATCTTTACTCTCTCTACACATGTCAAAGAAAGACTGTTCAACCTACTACTTAATACAAATCTTTTATAACTAGCAAATATTTTATTTCTTGTACTCATAAATTAGATCTTAGTATTTAGTACATATCAAAATATATCAGAGTATATCTCATAATAGCTTTTTATAATCTATAGCTAATTAAAAAAATAACATTTTCACTCCAACATGACTGTCATTAACATATGTACCTGCTTCTAATGCACTGTTATTTTGGTTTGATGGTTCCTCTTTTTTCTTGGAGTCAGAGTTTACCTTTTCTTCTTCTTGCACCTTGGATGGCCCTGGTTCTGTTATTATTTCTGTTGTCTGAAGAATAAAACAAAGGCACATAAGAAATTATATTAAAAAATGGCAGACATATATCGACGTTGTACCCGTGTAGATAAGGCGCAATTTTTTGCTTGTTTAATTACGTTACAACGAGCGTTTAAATTTGTAAATTGTTTTGAAACTTACCTCTTCTTATTGCTTATACCCTGGCATAAATATTTTTCTTTGATTTAAGCTACTGAAAGTTACATTGACTTATATAAATTAACACGCATACAACAGCAGACTGACTCACCTGAGTGATAATGGCGGGTTTCGAAATAGGATTTTCGTTAATAAAGCTAGTGCTTGGATCAATTTTATTACCAAAAGCATCTTGGCTTTCCCTCGTAAATAATAACGGCATAGAAGGCAACATTTGTAACGTTTATGAGCCTGTTCGTAGCAAAACAAATGCACTAATCGAAACGATTCCCTCTCTTACCACTAAGTACACGAAACACAACTCAATAAAAACATTGTATAAACTTTGTATAAATCAAAATCAATATAGAATGATTACAGGACTGCTCATTATCTTCTGTTTTCAAATAAACATAAACAGTAAAACTCAACAAAAGTTATATAGAAAAATATTTTTGTTTGACAGACACAGTATAACGACGCGAAGCGCGGCGGGAGGAGAGGAGCGCGAACTGCGAGTAAACTCAAGAACGTTTCATTTTATTAATAATAAATAATTTACAATAAAGATAATTCAAATGAATGAAAATTTTAATTAAGTCAGATTTAAACACATTTACATTGAAAAGTAGTTTAGGGGCAGGTTTATTTGAAAAGTACTTGATTTTTTCTTTCTAATTTTCTTCTCATTTCCTGGCCGACAACGCATCAGTGATACCTTTGGTCTTGCTGACGTCCATGGGCGACGGTGACCACTTACCATCAGGTGGCTCGTCTGCTCGTTTGTCGGCTATTAATATTTAAAAAAAAAATCATTATATTTCGTAATTTCGCCTTTAGTTAAAATTTTAATGTGATTGTAAGAGGGAGCTCTACCCAACAAGAGAACGGAGAATTAAAAAATTAAACTTTCACTGTAAAACTTTATTCGGGCTTGAAAAGGTATCTTATGATTTTATTATATTACCTTACAGGGCATCTTTTTCCTTCTAAACTTGCAAGGCAACATTCAATCCTTTAAACCTTTCATTTTCCAAGAATTTTAAAACTTTGCGGTCGTTCTTATGCACGAAGAACTTTATATTTAGTTTTCCAATTTACACATTTGCAAATCTTTTGAAATATTAGTTATTAGTTATTAGGTTGGTGCGATAAAAATCCCACATATTCCGACGTCGCTCCCACGGCACCGGCTACCTTCTGAAGATTTACCCCTCGTCAACAAAAAAAAAGGTATTGTAAAGGTGCAAAAGATTTATATAGGGATCATATCATAATGATGTCTTTATTTGAATAAATATTCGTTGGGATTTATGAGATAAAAGATTATTATACCTTTTTGTCACCTAAAACTGTATTATTCACTCGAGTTTTTTAAAAATTCGTAAATCAACTACACTATGTGCTGAGGTCGAACACCTAGCTAAGCAGTTTTAAGGGATTGCGGATCTCAAAGTTTACTTCTGTGAAGTATCATTTAACCTAGTGAAAATCCAGTAGGAGATCAGTAGAATTATGCAAAGAGATTATCTCAGTTTCCACATAAATGGTCGCTGGGCTCAGTACCACTAAATATAATTCCGACGGTACTCATGCGTGATGGTAGTTCTGTTACCCGTTGGTCTATCTACCTGTTGGTCCCTCATTCTAGAACCAACCACGAAATGATTTGACGTGTTTTGGTTGCAACGTCGGATAGTGGATAATGAGTCGTCCAGGGTTCGAGTTTCAATGCTGGAAGACGCGTCTGTGGTGATTTTGTTATGCTCATTAAACGCCTATTTAAGTAAAGAAATATATTGCTGGAACTATTAAAAAATATAAGTACCTAATATATAATTGTATAATATAATACAGTAGTGTGACAATTGTGTCTAACTTACGCACATTGATTACAATCTGCGGGTAATGGCCACAATAACAGAAAACGATTGTAAATGTTTATTATGTATAATAAAATTAACGCCAACGATCTACTCCGGCCTGCCCGCTGACCTCTACTTAGAATAGCACCGAGCTTACGTCCATATCAATAATACCAACAACGTTGACGACATAACAGCGGGTAAGTAACCCATGTTTGTTGTTGAACGGTTGTCTAGTAACCAAATTATCGATTTATTTTTACCGTTCATATGGGAAACACAGTCCAATAATAACAATTCAATCAACGGACTGTTTGAGTTATTAGCGTAGCGTAAAAGTTTATAGTAAGGTATATGTAACATAGCGTACGATGTTCAAAATCAGTTGATAACCGATAGTTGCAGAATAGGTAGGTGTAAATACTGTGCGAATATAGTTTATTAAAGATGGCATCGATTATACCAGCGAGACTGCAAAATGGGGTAAGGTCTGAATATACTAAGAATACGTGTGATTTGGATCTAGTGCAGAGGTTCCCAAACTTATTTTTCTCATAGACCACTTTCAAAATTTTGCTGGTTAAGGTGGACCCCCCGCAGCTACATTTCTACTATATTCCCAAAACTTGACAAAAACTGTGAAGATTAGATCTAACTATGGAAATTTGCGTTGCGGCTGCGTTCCATCCACGAATTAACAGTTTTGGAAAAAAAGTGAGAATTGATTGGTTAATTAATTGATTGTGTTGTGAGTGGATGTCAAAAAAGTAAAGTTGGTCAATCAAAAAAGTGTTTCCATTCAACTTCACTTTTTTGACATCTACTCACAGCACAAGGAACAAATCAATTCTCACTTATTTTATTTAGAAAATTCCTTATTCAGTGTGGTAAAAATAAAAGAAAAATAATATATTTGCTTGTGTTATTTATTAAAATATGTATTATTATTACACAATTACTCAGTCGAAAATTAAACATTAATAATTTCTACAATGACAATCACAAAATAGTCATAATTTTAATGGGATGGGTGTACTTGATGGATTGACAGCGAATGTTCAATATTTGGTTTCAGTTTTGTTAGGAATAACCGCAAATCTCCCTGTTGTGTGATATTCAATTTGCTCCTTTTTTTGTTAGAAGGTTTTTAACGACACTAAAACTTTTTTCAACAAGATATGACGACGGAAACGCTATCAAAAGTTTTCTCGCAATTCTCCACAGCCCAGGATATTTTTCGGGTATTTGTATGTAAAAGTCGCTGAGTTTCTTAAATAAATATTATCTGCCTACATTGATAAGTGAAGTCAAGCCAACATTTTAGTTCTTCACTACCCTAGTTAGAAAAAGGCATTTATAATGATTAAAAATATTTGAAACGATTTAAAAAGATTTAAATTTGATTACAAGATAGATAAATAATATATACTTTGCATTGAAGTAATCTTTTTAAATGCCTTTTTCTAATCAGGGTATCGGAACCAGATAAATTTTCGTGGACCCCAGGTTACGAACTGTGCACCCCTATTTTTTGGTCACGGCAACGTAGACCCCCGTCGAGTGGACTCGAGTAGACTCCCGTGGACCCCTGGGGGTCCACCTGGACCACTTTGGGAATCAATGATCTAGAGTTACGAATACTTTTCCTCAACATTTTTATGATGTGAAATAATTCACTTTGCGCCAAAAAGAGGAATGAGCACTCAAAAAATAGCCCAAAATTGTTGCAATCTAACAATAAAAGTAGGAACAATTTTGCTTTAATTACCAACATCTTATATTCTATATTCGAATATTAATATAGTATATAAAATATTATCTATTCACGCAAGTATTCTATTCAGAAGTGATTAGGTTAGATCTAACTTACTTACATAGTGTCTGACCTTATTATCAATGTAAAACTGACTGCATCTATTTTTAATGTAAATTATAAATTATTATTAGCTCAGTGGACTCGGTTATGCCTTTTTACTTCTTTCCTCTATTATAAAGCATGTCAAAAAACCCTTAAGTGTTCTTCAATTTAGTATTTACCAGCTTCCACATGATTTTGAATATGGAAAACTCTTCACATAAATAATGTTCGATGGTCTGCAACCATCGAACGCAAATGAAATACGAGAGTTATAGTATTAACGTAGGTTGAATACGAGGGCCATAAGATATGTATCAGTGTATTACTATCGCACAACTAAAACGTATTAAAATGTAAAAGATTTCGAAAATCTAAAAGCTGTTACGAAAAGGTGTAGGTAGGTATATAGTCGTTCTAGATTAGGTCATTTATAAACTGTTTTATGGCCCCGCAAAAGTAGTTACGGGATCAAAAGACTCAGATGCATATAAATTAACAGCAAATGAAACAAATATTCTTATACAGTATACGATAACATATTATAGCTGTTGCAATTGAATTGTACTCGCATTAAATGTCACAATAGAGACTTTATTTACAAATTCAAATTATGTCACATTTCTCACGGTATTAAAAATATTTAATAAAAGTCACGTGTTAATTACATAAATGAGTATTTCTTAAATTGATCTAGCAAGAAACGAACATAATCGTTTGCATTATTGTGTTGTTCAACGCATCCGATTTTTACTAACCTTGTAAAAAGGAAACGACCAACGGAATTATTATTTTTTAAATTCAGACGCACGAGTACTTGGTTCTCGTGTCTAATCTATAGCTAATTCAGTTCACATTTACTCGCGACTTGCAAAAAACGCTTTCAAACCTAAGTGAAGTGTTTTGAATTGCCAATATGGTAGAAAAAAACAGTGACGGAAAGGTGTCTCAAACACCCGAAATAAAAGAAATAAATATCGACGAGTTAATATCGAAAAGTGAGCAAGACGCTCCAACTGTGGTGTACGGTGGTGAAGTAAATATTTTATTTTGTAATTTTAATCAAATCATTTTAAATTACTTTATATTTATCGTACAATTTCTTTTATCAAACGACCTTTTTATGAATCATCGTCAGACAAAAACAAATAAACATTTATTTCTTTGTGCGCTTAAAGTAAGATTTAAGATTAAAAACTTTGATCAAGTACTTTAAAAAGTGACGGAAAATGACAAAAGATACGGACGTTTTTATATTTTATTAGATCTAAGTTAGTTTAATATTTATTTACTCTTTACTTTACTCTCCAACTGTACAATTTAGACTACAAAACCTATTGTCGTGTAGTTTTTAATCTTTTATGGCTATTGATATATCAAATACTTCTCAAACATGGTTGGTATTAGGTCTTCAGTTAAAATATTTGAAGGACAACTCTACGTGTCTTTGCCGGATATCAAAACAATTTGATTATAGATAACGTACATGCAATAAATTACTTTTTTAACATGGAAAACAATATTTTAAAAAGTAATCATACCGTCCGAGTTAAAATTATTTTTTTACATGATTACAATAAAAATTTTGATTTAAAAATTAATCTATGAATGTTAAATTACTATTTGATCGATAGTCGAATCGAAGAATTTCTCATTTATAGCTAAGTAAGTATGCTTATAGAATATTTAACTACATTGAATTGAAACGAACATATCACATAGCACAATTATGTAATTAAACTTGACTTATTGGAACTGAAACGAGCTAATTTATCTATACAAATGTAATGTAATAGACAATACAAGATGATAAATAAGAAAGAACGCAGGCCAGTAGTGGACCTGGTTGATAAATTATTCAATATCAGTATAACGTATTTTGCTTCTGTACCCTACAATCAAATTCGTCAGTTTCAGCCCGCTTTGCTGGCAAAGAGACTCGCTCGCCTTAATAATAAATTATATATGTTTAATATTTCACGGCACATAGAAGATTCGGCTGCGAAGTCTCCTACATTGTACCATAAAACTGTTTAATGTTTAAAATCAAATTATAATTAAAATAAAGGAAATGTTCCCCCACCAGCACTAAGATTCCATGAGTTGTGTGTCGTGTAAACCTATGAACACAGAGTATCCTATAACTAAATATTTATTCGTCACTAAAAGGTCTGCAAGAGCGGATCGAAAGTGAAATCTGAGCGGACTTATTTTTTGTTTTTAACTTTGCTACGGCACTTTAAAATTAAGTATAACTTAATTTGTTTCTTTAGATGAAAGTTATGGACGCTAATCGCTATGCAACGAAGAAGACGGTGGCCCAGGGCATGCTCGACATTGCGCTGCTGACCTCAAACGCATCTCAGTTGAAATACGTACTGCAAGTCGGGCCTAAGCATGAATTCTACACTGTGCTCATCATTCTCATATCCATTTCTATGGTTTTACAGGTATGATGTTAAGATCTTTAGACGTTTAAAAGAAAAATTAGGAGGTTGAGTACCTTATAATAAATCTTTTAGAAATATTTTAACAGTAATTAAAAACAGTAATCTATTAAATGATTCACTCAATAATCGTTACTGTTGTAAGTACATAGGTAGTGAACTAGACATCTAAGCAATCGACAGTAATTGATGGAGTGATGGACTTTTACAATCTCTCAGTTTCTGCATAATAATTACAAATTCTAGTAACTTTATAAGGTTGTTAAAGTAACATGTTGAAAAGTCAGGTTCCTTGAAAATCATTTGAATATTTGTCGTTTCTCTACCCTCCACCAAAACCAACAATTATGCTAGTGTTAACAGAAGGTAGTAGAGTAGAGCCATCACATGAAGATGGCTGATCGGGCTTCGGATTGTATGGACATTAGAAGTCTTTTGAGACGAGCCCAAGGCGCTTTGCACTGACAACGCATAAAAACTTACTCACTCACTACCATCTAAAGACCAGGTATGCAGGTGCCCCGCTCTCCCTTCGTACTGAAGACATAAAAATTTCTAGCGTAATGTAATTACGGAGACGTATATCACAAGGTTCCTAGGTGGCGATGGGTCTGGTGCTTCTATCTCTGAACCTGCTCCGTGACTGCCGGTTCCACCTGCCTCGTCACCGGGCCTCGGCTCTGAGCATCAACTATTTGACGACGGCCACCGCGTTCGTGGTCACCGCACTCAATGTTCTCGTGACCGCTTTCGATTCGTCGCTCGCTAGCTATTTAGAAATTGAGCCACTTTGATCAGTCAATAAGAATAACTATACTGAAACATAATTATTACAATGACATAGTTAAGATAAACACAAATTCAGATCGAAAAACGAAAATATTTTTTTTAAGTTTTTAATTAAAAGATTTTCGTGTACATTTTATGAAATTTGACATTGTAATTATTAAAATAATATACGCTATTATCAATTAGATCGTTAGTAGGTATACTTAGCTCTATATATTGTTGCAAATTAAATTGAATTATTTTTTTTATTACATACTTTCTTACCTTCTCATTTCCTGGCCGACAACGCATCGGTGATACCTTTGGTCTTGCTGACGTCCATGGGCGACGGTGACCACTTACCAGCAGGTGGCTCGTCTGCTCGTTTGTCGAGTTTTGAACATAAAAAAAAAATCCGTTTGCATTATATAGAGTTTGTATTAATGAAGATTGTATAGAATCTGAGATAATTATAGATTATTTCGTAGATTCTTTGAATGATCATGTTTTATTAATCTCTAGATATTTACTTACTTCCAAAAAATGACTTAATATATTTATAAAAGTTCGCATACTTGTCTTGCATTAAAACTATTTGTGGCGTCTAGCAATGACTAGCATAACTCGGCAATTGAACCTAGGACCCTTCCACTCCGCAAGCATTTTTACCACCGACTGGGCTACGGGATCATAATGTTACTTTTCATGTTAATTATGTTATCAATAGGCGCCATTGTGACAATAACAAAGGATGATTGTTTTTAGCTTCTGGTCGGGTTGCTTTTCGTCGTAATCGGTGGATTGGATCTTAACGATCGCGGCGACCAGCCCTCCGCGCTCGTACTCAACGACGTCATTGTTATATTAATTTTCGTTATATCTATAACTAACATTGTTATATCCGCATTTGGTATAGAGTATTCCAACAGTCCTCTTGTGTTGGAGCGACTTAAGTATATTAATAGCGAATATTTAAGAAAGGGGAATGTGACTTCGTTTTAGGATGTAACAGTACATATACGTTCCAGGACCCCACTTGGATAGCCGAAGTTAGAATTGCTCGCACACCTCGACTTGTTTGAATTTATGAATATCATTAAAAATTATTTATTATTTACTTCGGTGAAAGCAAACACCGTGAACAAAGCTGCTTACTAAAGAGGTCTCCATAATTTTCTTACTTTATAGAAAACGAAAGAAAAAGTGAGCCTCGCTTTCTGTTACTTGTGTAAACTATGATTCTACATAGATTTTGAAATTCGACGAATCGTCCGATATTGAGGACCGCATAATAAATCTGTAATTTTGCGCTTTTCAATTAAGATTGAAAATAAATTATTTTTTAATCTTAAAAATTAGCTTCAATTTGAAACCTTATTCCCATTTAAATCTTTTTTGTAACGCAGGCGGGAGCGGGTATCCTGGCTCTATGCATTTCCTCTATGAACCCGGAAAACAGCCAAAGACAAAAGAAGATAGCAGATTGGCTGTATCACATTTCTACTGGTCTTATGACTGGCGCTGTGTTTTGTGACGTCGTGAAAATGACGTTTGGTCTTGACCCTGCAGTTTCTAAGAACGATTTTAATGGGAATAAGAATGCAAGTTTCTTTAGATTGTTTCAGAGTAGTTAAGAACGATAGAATAAAATCGTGTGCCATAGCGTGTCGCTTATTAATTAAGAAATCTATTTCTCATTTTACACATACGAATAAGAGACAACATTAAAAATAAATTTAGCATAGTAAAAAAAGTCATTTGTTAAGGAAAAATATGCATCTTTAATTATTATATTATAAGGCAATAAACCACATTTTAGAATGTAAACAGTGATTCAGTTTTATGTTTTGTATCTACAATTGTGGGAAATTCTTAATTACCTTTATTTATTTTTTTATTTTTTTTACTCATGTAATAAAATTAATACTATCCTAAATTTAGGTTAATTATTTACTATGGCAGCGTTATAACATTTCGTTTCGGAATAAATTTTATTTGAATAATATAAAAAAAATGTTAGTATTTTGCTTTTTTTTGTCTAAACAAATCTAAAAAAAAGATTTTACCTTTCAGTTTTGCCTTCCTTTCTTTTTCTTTATGTTCTTTGTTTGTTTTAAGCAATTTTTTTCTAAATTTATATTAGTTATTTAAGTTGTTTTTATTTATTTGTTTTAAGTTTGTTTCTATTTTGTTTTTTTCCTAGGTGATATCAACTGTAGTGGCGCTAATACTCAGCATAATCATCGATATCAACAACGTCCACCATCAACGAGGTGCGGAAATATTGAATAACACTACATTAGTATTCAAAAGCCTAAGCATACCGATAAACATTCTTATTACGGTTTTTACTGCGCAAAATATGGATAACATATCAATTTGATTACTTACATATTTTTGTCATCAAATAGTTTCCTTTTTTTAGCAATTTTGTATGAAATTATCCGTTTATTTTTCATCTTTAACTCTAAAAAACTAGGGATCTATGGTACTGGAATTTATTGTCTGTTTATGCAATTTAAAGAAATAATACATATTTATTTCTACTAATATTTTTTATTAACTATGTACTTACTGTAATATACTCGTATTTTACTGGATGTTACCTACCATCAGTATTTGATATAAGCTATTTAAAATCTGTATGTATAGTAAATGAATAATATTTTAAAAATCCTATTATCGAAGATTTTTATATAAATAAATAATTTTGCGATAAATCTATAAACTGGTATTACGATATACATTGGTTTAGTTCCCCTATTCATATGCCTAAAATACTCTATGGACACTACACTGGCAACATTCAACAACATCAAATGTTCTGTACTCTTACCCCGGTCACTCACATGCGCGCAAAGGTTTGAAATTTGTACGAATGTTCGCACGTATATAAAGGGCTGATAAGCAAATGGGTTCGCATATGAGTATGCAAATCTGTTTGCGCATCCTCCTACACTGCATTCATTTCCAATATAGAGAATAGCTGGAACTACTACTAAAGTACGTATTAGTAGTTACGTTTATAGTAATTATAGTAGACGCTGCAAACTACGAAAAATGAAGACATCTATCACTTATGCAATCGTGTGCGCAACTGGTCGCACGAATGTGTGGGAGACTACGCGAATGTTCGAAGTTCGCGCACTTTGATGTGCGACAAAAACCGACACAGCTTGGAAAACCACGAATGCATCAAAAACTTCGCATAAACATTTGCGAAGGTCGTCCTACACTTGTAGGTTCGCGTATTCGCGCGCATGTGAGTGACAGGCATTAAGGTAGTTCTAACAAGTACGTACTCGTAAATGCTAATTAATCAAGTCCAAAACACCCTCAGACTTTATTGATAACTGCAATTTTATTAATCATCAAATAATATCGAAATACTACAACTTTACATAGATCACCAACTAAAAATGTTTATCTAGTTATATACAATAATGTTAATTTAAACAATTCTATTTTAAAATCGTAGGGCACTGAATGTTCCTAGGTTCTTGCTCGTTAGTTGTTATACAAGTGCTACCACCGCATGTTTCTGTATCTAACAATACCTTGGAGTATATTATTTTTGCAAGTTTATAAATATTTTCTCTACATTTTCGTAACAATTATATGTAACAATTGCTTTTTTCCATTTGTGATGACCAGGGTCTGATGATAAAGGTTACTTAAATTACAACATATCTATGTTTAGGTCTGTTTGTTTTGTCACGATCAATACCTGTATTATCTTTTATGTCCACATCTATTATTAACCTTATAATTTGATAAGCATTGAGTTGAATATCAGCAACAGGTGTGCATTAATAAAATCTATGATATTTAATATAAATCAACTAAAATCTTTATTGGCCCCTGTGACGGACATTTTTGATCCAGCCATCCGTTATGTAGTAAAATATTCATGTTATATATACTTAAAAAAAAGATCAGAGCACGTGCCACTGTTTATTTTTTAAATTATTCGTAGTTATTCTTAATTTGACACACTTTACAAAATATTGAAATACCGCATTGGAAATAATTTTTTTAATACATTTGCCGTAGACTTTGCAGACTTTTCCGTCTGCGGAAAGTTATTTTCCGCACTAGTGCTTTTTATTTTCCTCCTCCATATAAACTCCAAATGCATAAATGTTTTTAGTTAAATAGTTTTCTGTTCAAAATTTTTGTATCAAATAACTATTTACAGCCTTAATACTATTAACACATTAATTACATTTAAAATAAATAAATAAACGTTTACATACTCACACCCCCGCACTAGGTTTCCCTGTGTTGCGTGTGGCACAGACATAAACAATTATCACGTCACAAACACCCATGACCCGAGAACAAACATTTATCTGTCACATAAATATCTGCCCCGGCCGGGAATCGAACCCGCGGTCCCACGCTCAGCAGGCAGGGTCACTACCAACTGGGCTACGGGGTCGTCAATATTTTTAATATATACGTATAATGTAAATAAAAGATTTAAAAATTATTAGCACTTTTTCTACCAACTTTTAAAATGGCAACTATATTACTGTGTAGTATTATTTGGGATCTGGAAACGAGATAATCACAACAATCGAGTATGGAGCGCGCGAACTCTCAGGAGGTTCCAGAATTTCCAGATACGCTAGTATACTGTCATCTATGGTTCCAGACACTCACTACTGCTCTTTTAATTTAGCAGTCAAACGGGGACCTAACGTCAGAGTTGCCAGCCGTCATATTATTCACAGTACTACGCAATATACAACAATTTTTTGCGCTCTAGTCCACAGAATTCTTATACTCGCTGTAGCCTGTCCAAGTTAGATAAACAGTCAAAATAATGACATTGTCACATTAGGAACATGAAATTTAAGGACTTAACCGACTGAATTATTGATTATTTATGAGGCACACAAATAAAAGCAAGTTTATCAAAGTATAAGTCAACTGTTTAGGTTAGAAATGAATAGTGGCATAGAACAATATATGAATGATCATTCCTAAATAAATTTTCCCACGTTTACTTATTATTGATAATTGAGGTGACCCGAATCGGACTACCTATCTGGCTGGTACTCGCGCGGTTGATAAAAAGTGATAGTCGAGGTTGCCGCGTGCCACTGTACTGTAACGAGACAGGTTGTTATTTACGCTTACGTTGCTAGTTAGTTTACTGCAATCGGTGAAAGGAGTTACACGGAACCATGGCAAGCGGAAGAATCGTTGTTTACGGTGGACGCGGTGCTTTAGGAGCGGCATGTGTAAAGCATTTCAAAACTAACAATTTCTGGGTTGCTAGCGTTGACTTAAACCCTAATGATAGCGCTGACGTCAACATTACCGTACCGAAAGACGTATCCTGGGTAGATCAAGAGGAACATGTTGTCAACGAACTTGGAGCGGCTTTACAAGGTCAGAAAGTGAATGCGGTTATTTGCGTGGCCGGCGGCTGGGCTGGTGGCAACGCGGCCAAGGATCTAAGCAAGCAGGCCGATCTCATGTGGCGACAGTCGGTGTGGAGCTCGACTATTGCTGCAACAGTAGCTTCAAAATACCTCAGCTCGGGTGGTTTGCTCGCTCTTACCGGCGCGAAAGCAGCCTTAGATGGTACTCCTGGAATGATCGGATATGGCTTGGCTAAAGCAGCTGTTCATCAACTAACAAAATCTCTTGGTGCTAAGGATTCTGGCCTTCCAGAGAATTCTTTAGCAGTGGCTATCTTGCCTGTCACTTTAGACACAGAAATGAATAGGAAGTGGATGCCTAAAGCTGACTTCAGTTCTTGGACACCACTGACATTTGTAGCAGAGTTGTTCGAGAAATGGATGAAGGGTCAGGAGCGCCCAACCAGTGGCAGTTTGGTTGCCCTTGTCACTAAAAACAATATCACTGAACTGATAATTCAATGAATCAGTTTTGCCAAAAACTAAATACAGCAGCAGAAAATTGACAAATAATTAATAAGATTTATGATTAAGTTACTTGTACTTCATATTGCACAATGTTATTCCAATTAATGATATCAGTAATATGCTTTTAATGTCATAATTTAATGTTAATAAGTTTGGGAATAATCTCATTATCACTGTAACCTGTTAATGTGTATTTATAAAATATTGATGTGATATTTATAAATGTTAAATGGTGTTAATAACTGTGTTTAGTTTATATTAAGATCTGAAAATAAATGTTTTAAAGCAAGTAAAGTAACACTTTTTTTATTCTTTAATAACAATCCATTTTATAATATTGATATTTAAACCATAGCATTCAGGAACTAAATTCTTACAAGTTATGTTTTATATGAATATACTATCTTACTAAAATGTATATAGTCTATACTAACTTTATAACGAGAGTGTAAATTTTGTGATAAGTCGAAAGTAATCTTTGAAAACACACCACCTGTTTGAAAAATTTATTTCACTATTTTGAAGGAAAGAACATTAATCTAGATAGTTATAGGCCATATATATATATACTATGGCCAAATATTATACACAACCAATATTGAATATCTATGTAGGCACTTGAATATTCTTGATTATCACCAGAAATAAAACATTAAATTAATAAAATATATTTTATATATTATTTAGTGTTAAAAAAAGGAAATTTAATATTGTTTAGTAGGATTTATATGGTGGGGAATTTTCAGATTACTAAAAATTTATATGAGTCATGGGTTTTACTGAACAAGTTATACCCACAAGTCATATTTTTAGTTTTTCCTGTATTTCAAAATATTTCCTTGTAAAATATTTCAGTGTAAAATATTTCGAAATTCCATTTTGATTTGTAATAGGTAATGTTTGTATTTTAATAATGTATTCTTATAATAATATTCTTCAATAGACAAAGTTATGTACTCAGGTAACTAATATCTATAATAGTTAATTCCAGAATTAGGGCTTTTACAAGTCAGGAGGCTTAGACAATGTTGCACTAGTATGAAGGACTTTGATAAACGGTGCGATTCGTCATTCAATACTTGTTGTCAATCGTTAATTGTATAATAGTTACTCAGTTTTAACGTGACTAACATTAATGTATAGTGATGAAAATATTTATATTACCTACAAGGGATGTTATGGATAGGAAATTTTTGATCTGGATACGGATACGGATATATGAATAATACTTTACCGGTTACGGATATTAGTTGATTTAGGAATCAATAAAAAATATATATAATGTATTTGCAATATATATATGTTTATGGTATAGAAATGAACAATAGACTTAAAAATTTAATAATAAAAACTGTCTAAAAATGAGAGCGACACGGCTAGTGTATTGCCTCAGCCGCCGAAAAACTGGCATAACGTGTTTCATTCAGACTCTGCCCCTATCCGAAATTATTAGAAACTTTTTATCGGATTCGGTTACGGTTTCCAATTTTTTTTTTCGGATATCCGAAAGTTTCGGTTACGGAGCTCTATAACATCTCTATTACCTATCTTTTTAAGATGGTCGTATTAATAATTTTACACGGGATTTAACTAAAGTAAGCAACTGTATTATAGAATACGTAAAAGTCAAACAATATGTAAAAACAATATAATATCAATTTGAGGTTTCATTACATCTCCGTAGACGGATTTTGTAATATTCACGCAATGGACAGCTAAAAGTACGTTAAGTAAGTTTCACCACCCGTCTCTGACGTAACTACATATACTTAATATATACAAATAGATGATGACATTTCTGCAACCGATAGCGCCCCCCTGCCCTAAGTGGGGTCGCATCAGATGACAGCTTAAAGGCCTTTAGGCCAAAGCCAGCCTCGGACGGTGTTTAGTGGGTAGGCCCTTAGGTTTTTTCGGGAGTGCCACATAACCAGCGCAGCCGGCTGCGCTGGTATGCTATGTGCATTCACCACCCCCTTCCCGCGCATTTCCGGATTGGAGCCCTTTTTCCAATTGTCTGGGCGCAAAAAAAAATTCTGAAACCGAGTGCATTTACAATTTTAATATTAAATTTGAGTTAATAATAATACATTTTGCAATAAGCGGCATATTGTGGTCTCCATTAATAATGTATTAAGGTATATTATACAATTCATGAAAGAACTGTATCTGCCGTGCGGATATTGAAAAACCTATGTATGACATAATTCGACAATAAAATTGTGATGTCTTATGCTACAGTAATTGCACATAAAATTGGGTCGGTATCCGGTCGGTATCGGTATCGTACCGACTAAGTACGTACCTTCTACTACGTAGGAGATATAAATGTGGGTTTTTAATGATATAAATTTTAAGTTTCAAAGCAGGACAAAATATAAAATAATGATGCTTGATATTTCCAACTTACGAGTCATTATCTAGGATACTTTTCCTCCCGGGAAATGGCTCTGTGCCTGCGAAATGGGAAAATAAACTTACATTTAACAATCTGTTCCGCTGTGTGAACGCAATTTACGAAAATAAAGTTCTTTGTGGTGCTACTTCTGGGTGGTCCAGTGGGATAACAGCGCGTGTTAAAAACGACGATATCTCTAAAGTTTTGTATGGAAGCTGTATATACAACTTACGTCAATAGAATAGTTATGATACAAGCTGACATAAAAAATGGAATAGTTCAGTTTTTACTTGTAATGTATTCTTAATTCTAATTTGAAATACGGATTAGCTTTTTTTACTGCTCTTACTTATGCAATTTGTTATCATTAAAAAAAAATCTATTTAAAAAAAATGTTTGTTTAATTTACACCAATATGCATTACTGTATATTAATCAATAAAAAATAACACATCGCCATACATTTTTTTTCGCTACATAAGCTTACAAAAAACTCATTCAGGCGACCCGAACGCCGAGACAAAAAAACAGGTAAGTTTCGACGTCAATTCCAAGAACACTGTGAGTCAAGTTGTTTAGGTTATTAACTTTTAGTATGGGCCACATACTTCACATGCAGAGTTTCAGCCGTTACAAGTGTTTAGTTTATTAGAAATCGAACACTTAAACAAGCACTGAAAATAAGCGCAAAAAACTTTGTAACAGGGTAAATAAATCCTGATACATTTAGTTTAATTTATAACTTCATTAAATTTTTGAATTGATCATAATAATGAATAGGCATGCTGCCATATAAATATATTTCAAATATCAACAACCAAAGTTATCAATTTCATAACAAAACCGATCTATAAATAGATCAAGGATAAATAACAGCTAACAATGGGTGGATACAATTACCGTCAACGCTTACAAGTGAACTTGAAATATAAACTTATAATGAGAACAAATTAAGAATGACATAATGAAATAAAATAAATATTATTTCAATTAATAATTATAAATTTTAATTGAAATAAAATGAGAATAAATTGAAAATGACAATGAAATGACATAAATTTTATTTCAGTTACAGTCAAGTTGGGTAACTTTGAACACTATTCTCAGAGTTTTAAAGGTACTGATAATGTATTGATTACATTGTTTTTTATAGTGTGGTAAGTGTTCTTTCATACCAAAGTTTTAATGATCTAACAAATATTATGATTTAATACAGAATTTTTTGAGAAATTGACAATTTAATGGCCAATCAAAGTTACAATGACTTTCGGGTAACTTTGAATTGAGTTATACTGGACAGTGAAAATCCTCTATAATTCACTAATTATTTCATTTGGGTAACATTTTATTGTTATTTGGAATAAAGAAGATGTATAACTGTCAAAATAAAGAGACTAAAAGACTACAACTTACCGTTCACTGGGAATACCGTCCTCCAAATATTTGCTGCTAATAAGTGGAAAAAACTGAACAGAAACACATGTATTTTTCATAATATATGATATATTTATTAAGAATCAAATAGAAACATAAAATTTTTCACTTAATTAACTATCAAATGAAATCATTAAACACTGATGAGATCAAAGGTTACTAGTGAGCTGCATGTTATTAAACTTTCCATCCCTTCTGATGAATCGATTTTCTTTTAGTAGTTTGTTTGTTTGTTTAACCTTTATTGAATATTAAAAAAAAAAATAATGTTACAATGGGCGGACTTAATGCCTTGAGGCATTTTCTACCAGTCAACCCTGGTGATGATGAAAAGTTGCGGTAGGTGTAATAAAGCGAGCAACCAGAATATCGCCCTCTTGCGTTGTCCGCAGAGGGTGATGGCGATCAGGGCCACCCGGGGATATCGCACGATCTCTAATGAGGCAGCGCGCGTGCTGGCCGGTAGCATTCCTTGGGACCTAGAAGCCAAGACCCTCGCGTCCTTATTTACTTGGCGCGAGGAGGCGTTGTCCCGGGGTTACTGGCCGGCACCAAGGGAGATCGCAGGACACCGCGAAGAGCTGTGTCAACGCGCCATCAGAGAGTGGCGCCAAAGGCTGGAGCAGCCCACTGCTGGGCGTAGGACCATCGAAGCAGTCCGTCCAGTTTTAGGCCAATGGCTGGCAAGGCGGCACGGCCCGCTGACGTTGCGTTTGGTGCAGATATTGTCCGGGCATGGTTGCTTCGGGGGGTATCTGTGTCGAACGCCGGGTCGCGAACCGACTGCTGCCTGCCACCACTGTGACGGATGCCAGGACGAGAATTCCCAGACCGTCTTAGAGGACTGCCCAGCCTGGGCGGAAGACCGCGCGGAGCTATGCGCGGTCGTGGGGGACGACCTCTCGCTGCCGACCGTGGTAAAACACATGGTCGACAGTGAGACGTCGTGGAAAGCGGTGCAGGCCTTTGCGGAGTACGTAATGCTCCGCAAAGAGGCGGCGGAGAGAGAGCGAGAGGCTACCTCAGACCTCGCTATCCGCCCCTGGCGCACAGGCAGAAGGCGGGCCTACGGCCTGCACCACTTGCCCAGATAACAACAGCCGGTCGGGCGGCGGATACGGGATTCCGTCGTCCGACTTAACGGCCCGGGTTGAAAGGCGCGCCGGTGTCGAGCGCGCCTTTACCCCAGCGGGAAGCCGAAGCGCCAACTCGCCGGCCACTCTAACCCTCTCATCAAGGAGAGGGGCTAGAGAGTCCCGTGCCTAGGCCGCCAAGGCCGGGCTGAGGCCGCCAATTTAGCGGCCGCCGCGCTGGGACAGTGGAGCGAGAGTAGCACACTGTCCCGGCACCCAAGCGGTAGGTGTCGACACCGTGTGGTTTTAGTGGGTTCGAGTCCCACATACCTGTTCGGCTCCCCGTGGCCGGATAGACAAGACGAGGGTCTTTCCACAAGTTAAAAAAAAAAGGTGTAATAAAGCAACTCTAAATGAAATATAATATACACGTTACACATACATAATGCATAAATTATTAACATATATATATATATATATAAATAAATACATACGTATTGCCATGCCATTGAATTGATAAAATTTCTTTCATACTTCAGTCGCTGTTGTCTTCAGGAGGTGCTCATGTACTTGCGATTTGAAGGACTGGATGTTTGGTGCTTTCCTAATGTTTACGTGTAGGTTGTTCCAGAGCAGTATGACCTGCATTGTGAAAGAGTATTGATAAAACCCAGTCTTGTGTGGTGGAATGTAACCCTTAAGACTAAAGCAGTACTCTGTCATGCGTATCACAGACGTACTGGAAGAACTCCTTTAGATTTGGAGGAGACACTGCACTATTCAGTATAGAATAAAGTACGGAGAGAATTCTGGAGCTACGCCTTTGACGAATAGGTAGTCATTTCAATTGGCAACAATATTGAGAGATGTGGTCATATATACGAAGTCCGAAAATATATCGTATACAGCTATTAAGAAGACGCTCCAACTTGTTAAGAAGTTCTTCGGAAAGATCTGGATAACATATAGCACCGTAGTCGATGATGGGGATTACAAGAGAGTGAATAAGCATGAGCCTGGTCTTCGTGGGTAAGAAATTCTTTAACCTATAAAGTGACTGCAAGGTTGCAAGGTTGCATACTAATCTCGTTGATTTGTGCTCTCCAACTTACGTGTGTCATCTACGTGGAGACCAAGGCTACGGCTACGACTTGTTGTGTTATTATGTTTTCTCTCTTTACATGTACCATTCACTTTTTGAATACTAAGTCCAGCCACGTAAATATTCTTTTTATAAAACATTTACCGTGAGATTGTCAGATTTCACGTTATGAATGAGTCCAGGGAAAAACTTCCTTCATCTCTGAAAACACAAAACATACTTTCTGTGAGTTTATCTGACTGTAGTTTTTCAGGATTTTAACCGGGGTTCCAGAGTAAAATAGCTACGGTATAATATGACTTTACGCCATATTTACGCACACCGAGCTTAGTCTTTTTGGCTTTTCGCGTATTATATCAATGTGTAACAGTAGAAAAAAATATAGAAGGTTGCAACTCATTTTATACTGTAACGTATCGTGACGTTTTATTTATTGTCAATATTTCGAGTTGCATAGATCGTGGTCACGGCGAAACTGCGGTGGCGGGGAGAAACCGTCAACAAACTAGTGGTAGATTTATCTGTCTACCGTACGTGGAGTTCGTTTTTGTTTTTAGGTCCAAAATATTGGCAATAAATTAAGCTTATCGTGAGTACCCGTTACATAATAAAATTTATAAATTCCGAAATGATATTAGTTTAAAATCATAAGTTGCAGCTCAATATGTTAAAGTTACCCTTAAAAATACAAAAGCAATTAATTAACATTGAAGCGTTCAAAGTTACCCCAATTTCCTTTAAATTTTTTGTGATCTGTTAAACAAGCGATTTAAGACAAAAACATAATAAAATTACGTAATTATTTCAAAAAAGGCCAGTTAAATAAATCTTTCACCTCTAAAAATCAAACAATCTATGTTTTACATACCTTCTCTGTTTTTGATTCCGATCTCTGCCACATACACTTTTTCTTAGTGACAACCGTGAATAGAAAAGCCCTAAAGTTTTGAAAACTTAATGACTGTTGTCAATTTTATGTGATAATTGACATGTCGGCAGCTCCACCACGTCGGCAGCTCCACTACGTTGCGGTACTCAAGTCTGAAATTAAAAACGATGTTTTTGTGCAAAACTATTTTGATTAGAATACATTTGGTAGTGGCAGTGACCCTGCCTGCCGTGCGATAGGTCCTGGGTTCGATTCCAGGCCGGGGCATACATTTATGTGACAGACAAATAAGAATCAGTAAAAAAGTCTTAGTCGATGGTAACAAAGCTACAATAAACGAACGTTAAGCCAGTTGTTCGAAACATGCTGAATTTTTTATGTATGATGACCGTTGTCTTATAAATGGTATGTGTAGGCGATACCTATAAATATTTTTATGTAATTTTTTAATTTTGCTATGAACCTTATTTTCTTTTAAATGTATTAAGAAACAGTACTTTTAAATTTAGTTTAGTTTAGTTTAGTTTAAATTTAGAAGACATGCGAATTTTTGTTATATATATGACAGTAAGAGGAAAAAAAGCACGTAAGTCTGGGACAAATTACCACTGATTGCTACGTATCAATGTCAATTAACCACATACGAGAAGAGCCACGCCAGGAGCGAACCTCCGATCCCAAAATGTGAAAGTTTTGCTACCGATAATTTATGATTTACCTTGTCAAAGGCTTGTAAGAAATCTCTGTAGATTGCATCCACTTGCTGTCGCGAATCAACAGAGTCTGTAACGTAACTTATGAAATTTCATAAGTTCGTGATAGTGGATCGAGCTCCGACAAAGCCATGTTGGGTATTCGATATTACTTGGTTTACGTGGCGTGATAATATTGGATGTACAACTGACTCGAAAACCTTTGACAGACTTATTAATATCGAAATGGGTCTATAATTAGAGATGTTATCACGACCACCCTTTTTGTGTCTTCTTGGAGATTTCCATTTATCTGGAAATATTCCGGTTTGGAGTGATTTATTAAAAATTAAGCGTATGGGTGAAGATAAAACTGCAGCACACTTATTAATCAGTAGTGGAGGCAAATTATCAGGACCCACTCCCTTTTTTGTCTTTTTTAATTTCTGAATGACTTCTTTCGTAGTAATTAGTATATTACAGGTGTGACTGCTCCAGCACCTGCACCCTGGCCGAGCTCCAGCCGACGAGGATCCGGCCGGCGTCTTCGAGTGCCTTGGCGGCCGCGATCGGGCACCTTAGCACCACCGTGCCCATTCCGCCAGGTCCGACGCTGACTTCGCCGGCCCTGACGGAGCCGGCGTCACACGTCCCCTTTTCCCCCACCGCAGCGGCCACCAACTCCGATGTGACAGAGTCGTCCAGCCTCACGATTCGAGCACTCACGAATTTCGTCGGCTGAACGACGCTCGCCACATCTTCAAGAGCCGCCCACAGCTCCTTTGTGAGGCGTTCGGTGGCCTCCGGGGTCTGCCCCTTCGACAGCTCCAACTTCTTCCTCCGATCAATTCTTCAATTCTTCAATCTTGCCCCGGTTGCGGCTTTTACGACACGGCTTACGGTTACGGCTTGCCTTTTACGACATCCCAGGAAGATCGGGAGTGGTGCTATTCTACCATGTGAATCACACGGGGGAACTACAACAACAACTACAACTACCATTACAACTACAACAACAAATCATAAATAAATTCATATTTAATAAACATACGTTCGGAAAACCGTACTGGAGTACCATACTTTAGTTACGAATTAGTACTCTACCCTGTGTTGCAAAATAGATGAACATATTGATATGGAT
The DNA here is from genome assembly GCA_003671415.1 of Megathymus violae. NCBI lineage: Eukaryota > Metazoa > Arthropoda > Insecta > Lepidoptera > Hesperiidae > Megathymus > Megathymus violae. The sequence goes on along the minus strand of PDGT01000070.1, from coordinate 556,843 downwards.
ATGAAAATGAGTTTGATAGGCTTGAAAATATTTATCTCGTTCGGTTTCAACTCGGTATTATCGATATTTATATATCGATAACCTAAAAGATTCCATTACAAGATACATACATGCACAGTTACTGATCAAGATAATAAAAGAAACGGATAAAAATACATATTTTATATATATTTTTGAAATTACTTCTGCTTTCGCTATTTTTTTCATATTTTAATATCAATACTTCATTTTTTTCAATATGATAATATCATATCGGTCACAGTTCGGTATCGATTAATAATATTAAGGTCATATTACCGATAGTTTTCGAACATTCGATATGTCGTGCATCCCTAACTGTACCTAATTTATGTGTTTTCTGCCAATTTATATGTCTGTGGTTTGCGCATAATGTCAAATAGAATTGTCAATATCTACTTGGTTTGTTGAGATCGCGAATTGAAATAACTGATAATTTTTGCAATATTTTGATTTGAACAACATACTTGCATATTTTATTTGACTACAGGAAATTTTTAAAGCTGTGTAGTTTAATGGGTATTTGATTTTGAAGCTTATTCTCGTTAGTGCGATGCAGCGGAAGCCAGGATATCCTGTGGCAAATTGCAGCATTAAAATGGTAAAGAAGCCTTATTAAATTCTTTTATACATTTTTAATTGATATATTCAATGTATTTTTTTAACTCTATTGTCATACAATTTTATATTTATTCATTAACGTGACATTTATTTCTATAAAAAATAGTATAAGTATTTTCAAAAACTATTTCATATTTTACTATATTTATTTATTGTCGAAGTCAAATTCACTGGACAATCAGTATATAAAAATAATTACTATGTTATAGTTATAAGAGGAGACCACAACATGCAAAGTCTAATAATAAATATTGTATGTTAATTAATAGTTTGTTTACACAAATGTAAAGAGTATATCGTCCCCGTTGAGCGAAAAGTCATCCAGTCTAAAAACATTGTTTTGAGTTATGAGAGTTTTAAGTTTTAGAAAATATAAATTGAAATAACTTTTTCTGTCCATTACCAATCGTTACATATTTGGCCTTGTTTTGATGACAATAAAACAGAGTTTATATTATAAAAGCGATGATAAACTAAAATGGTTTAATAATAGGGAATAGAAAAATCTTTTAACATTTCATAAAACAAAAGTGCCATAACTTTATAGCCATAGCTACAAAGTTGACAGTCAAGTAGATATTTAAAGAATGAAATGGTAAAATAATTAACATTTAAATCTCAAATTGGCCATTTAGGGACTTTGTGACTTTTCGCTCTATGGGGACGATAATTGGTTGGATTTTATTAACATAGTTGAGTTTGACTAATTATATTGCTTGGGTAAATTTTTAGTTACATAATAAATTTTTTTAATAACCTTACAATAAAACATTAATTTTCAATAACATCAATGCTATAAAGTTTAAAGTCAAACTCAACTCAAAACCATTTAATCATATAGGTATTCTGTAAATACACATATGCACGTTAAAAATAATACTTATAAATACTTAATAATGTAATGTAATAAATTAGAGATGTTGTGGATATGAAATTTCCCATCGGAATATAGAGGTATTAATAATATTATAACAATTTCAATTACAGTTACATATATTAGATGACTTAGTACCTGAAAAAAAAATTTATAATTTTTTTATAAGGTAACAGTTTGACTTTTTTTCTTTGGGGATAGCCTACTCTTCCCATTTGGCACTACATATTTGAATTATTGGTATAGTCAGATGAGAGATTGAAGATATAAATATCATTTTTAATATCATATGTTGATTAAAAACATCCACCCACTCACACTGCTGCATTCAGATTCCCTGTGTTGTGGACGATATGGACAAACACTCATGACCCGAAAACATTTATCTGTAACATAAATACATGTCCGGATGGATAGCAAACTAAGGACCTCTTGTTCAACAGCAAAGTCACTGGATAACCTATGATTTAATCTGCTGAAAAAATAAAAGAACTACAAAATGGTTTAAAGGAAATATTTTCTATTGTTTGTCACATAATTTAACAGATAAAAAAATCTTTTAACTACTATAAACCTTGTATACACGAGTACAAATGTGTGTATAGGTATATACGTTAGTCAACTCTATCATGCGGTGTCCATAAACAATCAATTCAATTAATAAGCAGTCCAAGTAAGGCCAAGTAAGTCTTCAAGAAACTAAGTAGGTCATGATACTGCACTCACTTTTCTCCAATGCGGATACTGTGTATTAAAGTTAATATAATATGTATTTAATAAAAGTTAATATATAAAGTTATACTGTGTATTAAAGTGAGGAAAATGACTTGCCCCCCAGCCGGACAGTGCTCCATCATCAGATGCGCTGGAGGAGGAGGAGTCACCCCAGCGCCGCCAGCAGTTGATTAACTTTGGCCATGCTCAGTGGGGTTTCAATAACTGGAACTGGGTGGTCAGTAAACAGGACCTTGGTGAGTTGTTTTGAATTGTAATTATATTCATGGAGGGTGCTTGTGGCAACATTCACTGACTAGAAGTGTTTTACAGTGAAAGTGCGAAAAAAAACTGGCTTCTTATTATATCAAGGCTCTTCCTACTTTGTTTTTCAAGGGTGAACATACTTTATGTTTTGGCCCTTTAATTTATATGGCACCTAGATATTGACCATTACTTAATTTTGAGGATGAAATACTGTTACATTCAAATTAAAAATTAAGGTCTGAAGGCTTGTGTCGTTCGTCGAGTTCATCGAGGGTGTCCAACTAATGAGATAATTACTATGTTGTTACAGATTTCGTGGACTTGTCGTGCGGCAAGTACACTGCGGGCGTGGCGGCGTTCGTGTCGGTCACGGTGAAGACATTCGACATTCACCGCGAGAACGTTGGCTACGGGACCGCGCTCGCGCACTCCAAGGGGCTGGCCATACACCGCGCCAGGAAGGTGATTGATATGGCATTTTACGTAGTGTTAGTAACACCGATGGTAAGTGACCCTATAGGCCAAGGGTTCAGTCCCGGGTGAAGAAGAAGAAATTTATATGTAACATTTTTGTTCCTCGTCTTAATGATTAGTGTTACTTAACTTAAAGAAGAAAATGAACTTTTAAAATATTCTTAAAAAGTGAAAATTTCAAAAATACTTGTATAATGTGAAATTGTAAATTTCCAGTGCGCAGTAACTAATGCACTTCGCGAAACGTTACTCAGCTTCGGCGGCGCCGTCGCTTCTGAGCTGTTGGAATTGGACGTGCACAAGGAGGCCGTGCACGTATCGGTGCCAGAGCCGCAGCTCGAGAATAATCCCAACCTCGCCAACAAGCCCCTCGCGCCGCCCGGCGACCCGCTAGCCAAGAACACGATTTCTCGTGTGAAGGATGATGCTGGCCCACTACGCAATGCCGGGCCCCCTATTAAAAACGCTC
>PDGT01000070.1:539777-553343 GCA_003671415.1 Megathymus violae | reverse complement strand
ACACCCACACGCAGCTCACCCGCGCCCCAATTCCAACGTAAGTTTTGTGGTGCCCGTCGTCGGCGGTGTCGTGCCCCCAGTGTACGCACCCCCACGCCTTGCGGCACCCCCGCAGCACATCTTCCCCAACGCGTACTATGAGTACGCGGGCCCGTGGCACTTCGCGTACGAGCCCCACGGCAACGTGAACTTGAACTTTAACATTCCGCCGAAGAACCTCGTCGTGAACGGTCGCGCCGGCTCCGTCGAGTGCAAGAACGCGTGCGGCAGGGAGGGCGAGCCGCAGTACGCCGGGAACCCCAACCGCGGCTGCTGGATCAAGCCGACCATCTTCTACGATGGGTTCTGGACGGAACAGAAGGTGAAGAAGTGGGTGGCGGAGCAGGTGGAGAAGCAGTTTCCTGACGAAAGACGTCCGGAGCCCCCCGCGCCCCCCGGCCCCGAGCCGCCCGCGTCCAAGTCCTAGGTTACCACTGCCTGTGCTGCTCGTGTAGGTCCCTTCGTAATGGGCCATCGTATAAATCCGCCTATATTGTGACGTACGCTCATGTGTAAACATGGAGTCGTGTGTAGTACGCATGACAACGAAGCAAAATTTACCCATTACATAAAAAATAGTGGGGAATTAGTGACCTTTCGAAAAGGTATTTATCAGTAAGGTTTAGCGATCTGATTATTGTCACCGAGCAGGTCGTTATATTTGAATTGAATGACCTCGAAAATAAATTATGGGATGACCTGCAGCCGGAGGAGAGGGCTGGTGGAGGTATAATATCTTTACGATGATTAATGATGGCCCATCGTGAAGAGGGTTCTTGAAATGTGTGTAGTGGTTTTTTCGTGTAGTATGACCAGGCTACACGCACAGACATAAGCTTCATGCAAGCGTTCTGTAAACACATATACAAAGTGTACAATACTTCGACTGTCTAATTTTTAAATTGGAAATTCGAATTACCATCTCGATTATGAGTTCCGTTATTCATTTCTATTAAATTTTTCTTCACAGTATAGGTCTCATAAATCTGTAATGGAATCAGTTCAGTGTAAGCACTACCACAGTGTAAGACAGCCTGCAAAAACGCCTGTACAATATTTCTTAACGAGTATACGATATTTCATAAGTACTACTTTGTAAACGATAGAAACTCATAAGGATCGAGGTATTAATCTAAAATTGAATAGGTACACTTCGTTGCATAGATTTCCTAGTCGCCACTTGAACGCTTGCATGTAGTAGCTCTTTTGCTACTCATTCGGCGCAATGATCGCGGTACGAAAGTACGGGGACGCGTGGAGGGGGGAGAGGGCGACTAGCGGTCGCGTACGCGGCAATCGCTCCGAAAGTGAGTATGTTTTTTAAAACTCTAAAATGGTACACTATTTTTTAAAGTTTTTGGATGTTACTAGTTTTACGTATAGTCTAAGTGTGGTCGGTTCGGTGTCAGGTAGAGCTAAGGTACGCCGCTGTCAAATCGTTTGGTTTAAATCTAAGGTGATACTTCTCTGTGACAGTGATGTACATCATCGCGGAGATTATTGTACGTTTTGAACGTAACAACGCACGATTTTTTGTAGCTTACACCTATATCTCGACTTAATTACTTGGATATCGACGTTTTTGTGATTATGGTCCGTGTTTTTGGATTGAGGTGTCGGCAAATATTAAAAAAAATGGTGAGTACCTGTTACATTTCAAATGGAGTAGGTTGTTGTTGGTAGTTACCCGTCAAGTATATTTCCAATTAACTGATGCGGAAAATATTGGGTTCAGTTCACTGGCGGCGCCTTGTAAGTGACAGGTCTGCAAGCGCGGGGCCCGGTGCGTTGTTAGTCTAAAACTCTTCTTCAATACGGATCGATGGAGAGTTGCCTAGCTGCAACCCAAATTTCGAAATTATCCTGCACGAAATACATCAGTAAAATTTACACAATTCTAAAAAAGAAATATTACCTAAAGGAAGAACTATCACATTTGACGGTTGATTTTAAAAGGCCAAGAATCCAATTGATGCAATTCAAGTCCTCGCTTTCAACAAAAGATAATTACGACTCCAGTCAAGGGTTCTGTAGAAGTTGGACACTAGTTTTGAACTAAACGTTAGCACTGTGACGCCTGATGTTGTCGTCGTGGTGTGCGTGTAGTGCCCGGCCGGCGGCCGCGGTCGGTGGCGTTGGTCGGTGGTCAATGTTCGCTTGCAAGTTACGTCACGTCGGTCTTAAAGATAGGTTTGGAAGCAATACTTTTAACACTAGCTCAAGATATCCAAAATATTGAAACAGTATAATACTGCCACTTAGTACATAATCGATGCACCCGTGTAATAGTTTTTTGTGTAGATTATATTTATTCAGAGTTAAATAGCCCAGCGCACATATCCAACATAATCACACACACATTGTGTGTTCCGCGGCCAGAGATCAAAACCATTCTCAGCAGGGACGATCATTACGAGTGTCATATATACCCCCAAGTGCACTGCAAGCATCGCCTTGCTTTTATAAATTATGTTATCAATGAATTTATTGTCGGCTGTTAGATGGATACAGCGAACCTGGGAACTCCCAAATTTATATCATTCTCCTCGGCAAGCGAAGAGTGCGTTTGTATTGGTTAGTCTGCTCAAACTTAATTATCTTTTATATTTAGGTTTAGGCCTCGTATCACTTCTGTGTTCTAATGTGACCCTATAGTATATAACAGTCGTTTTACACATGGAAGATCTAGGTCAGGTGTTGCCGTGTGCGCTGGGCTGAAAACTAAAAGACATGCATGTATTCTATATTAAATTCTTATTACGTCTTTCCTCTATGAATTTACAATGTTTGTATTAGGAGTTTTACACCGTGACGTCATTGCCACGAATAAGGAATTGCATTGCATATGTTTCACATAGATTTTACTTAGATATTGAAGTAAGCGATGTGTGCGCCGCAGGTAATCTTTGTATTTGGAATAAATCTTTTGAAATGTAACTAATGTTTGATTGTTAAGTTTTATGTTTTGTTTTTACCCGCATTTTTGTCTGTTATTTTACTATCTATTTGGTAATTGAGTTCGTTTTGACACGAATTAAAAATTTACAAGGCTTTTCTGTGTTCAAGCATACAAACCTTCATACAGGACATATCGTATTACAGGTTTTAATAATGCAACTGGAATTTACTTAACAACAAACAATTGTTACGGGTCTTTTGGTTTTTTACTGAAGAGACCTGTTTTATTTTAATTCTTTCATTCGAACTTATTTCACACAAACAGACTTCGAAAGCCAAACTTCGCCATCGTTTCAATAACTCTACCGTGAGTGCTTCCGGAAGGAGAAGCGGCAGAAACTCCCTAAGGGTTTTTTCTCCCTATTCACAGTTACAGAACGCACTTATGGCTATATTAAACTCATGTCCATCATTAAAGAAATTGTCTAGTTTGTAACGTTGTCGTTAAGGTCTAACTGCTGCTGCTCACCAACGACACTCCGCCACGTGCCCGATCATACTTATTTTTGCAGATTATTAACGACCGACTCAAGCTGTCGGTTCAATTAAATTGATCTACTTCGTTGAAAAGTATAAAAGTACAAGACGTATTGTAACTTAACATGAATCGACTTTGCAGTAGATTTCCCATAAACGAAAGACACTGCGCCGTGTATTTTCAAGTAGGTAACCAGTATCTAAATTTGTCGGTCTGGAAACAAATGTACCCTTTAGAATGTATAGCAAGATCTAGCCCTAGAATTTGGGGCTGCCTTTGAAGTTAGGGTTGTCACACGACTCATATGTCCGTTGATACTGGTATGCAATTCACCTTTAAAGTCGAGGGTGAGTGGAAGAAGTAATTCATCCTGCCAGTATTTTACGATGAGTCGAACGTTGGCTCTTCCACTCCTACAAATATTGTGTTGTGCTGCTGTGGTCTACGAAAAGTAATTACACTTTTAGCAGTGTAGTAGAAATTTTAGCTGCTGAGGTACCATCTCCGGTCGCGGCACACATTTAGGTGATAAATATTTGTTATGAGGTTTATTTTGTTACTTAATATTGTGTGTATTAGTTAAAAACGACGAGGAAACCTATAATACAAGGCATTGAATCAACCTCGACTATGACAAAGTCCTATTTGAAGGAAAATGTTATGATTGGGGAATGAGATGGGGTCACTGTGATATCGTGCCTGGCTGTTCGAGGTTCATTTTCGACATTAAAATGCTTCACAACACATATACATTCGTCATTCTACTGGTACATGTTCCCTTCATTACGTATACTATATGATGACGCGTGGTGGCAGGAGGTGCGAGGGGACAGCGAGGAGGCGCGGGCGGAGCGCAAGAGGCGGCAGCGGCTCGCCCAGGAGGAGTTCCGCCTGAAGCAGCTGCAGCGGCAGGGGCAGGGTTAGCTGACGACACGTTGTCGCACATCACCTGCGAGCGATCTCATCGTCACCCATTTATATAGCAACGGCAAGATTCCAATACGTCAACATAATAGCCCATATTTATCACAGAGATTAATTTCGTATGTAAGGTTAAAAGGTAGCACTGATGATCAGTTTTTAATTAAAAATAACGCTCCGTCTTGAAAAGGATTCTTAATTTGACGTCTGCTATTTGACCACGTTCATTCTATTCCTAGGCCCAGGCGTTGTGTTCAAGTACTAGCATTAATTGTGTATGTTGTAGTTGGTGCATCCGACCGGCCTCGGCTTCCGGCGGCGGCCAGAGAAGCCTTATAAATGGGTGGCTATTTTAATATTTGTATGGTGGTGCAACCTGAAATAATACAAACATTTGGCGTATTTTATTTATTATTTGAAATATAGTCATAAAACCCTGTCCACATTTTCCTAAGACTACTCGTTACAACTGTTAATTATGTCACCCATGTAACAAAATCGATAGATTCGTTTGTGTGCGATGTTCAAACGCTACAAGGCGTTCATCATTAAAACCAATAAATTTGTGTAGAACCCATTCGTTTGACATTGTTCTAACTTTGGTAGTACGCGAGTTGTTTTGATTCGAACAATTTTGGGACAGTTCTATATATCTGTCTCACTTCATGTAAGTCTGTGCTGTGACACCGTGAACCAGGTGGACTGCAGTTTATTATATAGATACTAATAGAAATATTACTAATAATAATTAGTGTTATAATCGTGACAAGAACGACAAAGTTCGTAAATAAGTTACCTGTCTACCTGTTGGCGGCATTTTTGTCCGTATAAATACTGTTACCATATTGTGTACGATATAAATTATACAATTTTCGTTTCAAGGAAATGGTTAATTAATAACAACAGTGTGGACAGGGTTCAAGATGAAAACCATATAGGTAAAAATACGTTTCTCAGAACAATTAATAAATATTTTAACAAAATAAAATTGACTTATTCAATTCTAAAGTATCGTGTAGTTTTATAATAAGTGATATTATAATGTATATATAAAAATGGATGATATGTATGTTTGACGTTAACAGACGCCGATATCATTTGGGCGATTCCAAAATAATTACGCATAATAATTATTTTTCGTACAGATTAGTAGGCTATCTAGATAGAAGAAGCAAAAAATGACGTGCATAAATATATTCAGAAAATACCTAAATGATTTTGAATGTATCCACTGTTCTCAGTGACCGCTAGAGGGCGGTGTGGCGCATCAAGTTCCATACAGTTCCATTAATGGTCAGTATATTATAAGGCTTGAACAATATTTTAACTAGGGATGTCTGGATATGAAATATCGGATCTAGATATGGATACGAATCTAGGAATAATATTTTACCGGTTTCGATTACGGATATGGAATTATTTCGGATTATCCGATTGTTTCGGATATGGATATTAGATGATTTACAACTTCGAAAAATAATATAATGTATTAACAAATATTGACTATATTTCTTGGTATCATGTGATATTACAATTCAAAAAAAAATTGCCCTAAAAATGAAATAATAAAACATGTCTTAAATGAGAACAACGCGGCTAGTGTATCGGCTCGGCCGGAGAGTTCGTGTCATGACGGATTGTATGTAGACTGCTCCTATTCGAAATTATCCGAAACATTTTTATCGGATACGGTTACATTTTTATTTCGGATATCCGGTAGTTACGGTTACGGAGCTCAACATCCCTGTTTTAACATTATCTCGTTGTTTTACCAACAGTATATAAATGTTTAAGCACGGAGAATGTTTTCTAATCTTGATTTTATGCGTTCTTTGTTTGTAATGTATAGTGTGTAACAACTAAACTGTCGTCGAATACTTGTTTTTAATTAATTATGAATTATTGGTTACACACAGATCATCCATTTTTATATATGTATACGGTGGTTAACATACATTGGCAGGGAGATTTTACGGTTTAGTTTATTATATATGTATTAAGGGTATTATTCTTTATTTACTTTAGTAATAACCCATTTTTATGAATTAGTCTTATACTATTTTTGTATTAAACATGTCACCGATTACGTTAAATTTTCATTTGATTAATCTGTCCCGATTAAAGTAGTAGGTAATATGTTGAGTTAAATGACGATAAAGTTCCAATTATTTCAGTAGAACAACCAAATTAAATTAATAATAAATAAAATGATAATAAAACACCAATGTTTATCTCTTATTGTCTCCAGAGGAAAAACAAGAGCTCGATAGTATCAGCACGAGCGTTGATAATTTGCTCATGGCAATACCGACCCAAGATGTCAATACCAAACAGTCTGGCAACACCGAAGAAACTGCGAAACGCAAGTCGCCGACGCCCGAGGGCGGCGCCGCCAAGCGAAGAGCGACAACACTGAGCAGGCTCGTAACGCACGACCCATGAACTTATTTAAGTGCCACCAAGTGCTTTTTGTACCCTCAAAGTTTATAGCTTTACTAATTTTAACATTTCTATACGTAAGCAGCTTCTTAATTATGCTATGGAAAATAATAAACAATTATATTGTGAAATCAATTTATTTATAATAACTAACAAGTTAAGGACCTTAAACGCGAGTATATACACGGAACGCTAAAATACGCCTAACTTAATGTTATTGTACTCAGGTGAAGTAAGAACAAACATAAAGAGACACCTCACTTAGCGAACAATTAAATCAAAATACACCTTAACGCGAACGACTTACCCGACTAAAACGAAATTAAAATGTAATAAGTCAAGACTTAAACGCACACATCGACCGGACGCGGTGCGCATTAAACGCTAACACTAAAGTAACTCAAAGTTCCCAAGTTGTCACACACACACACACACCGCAGTGGTAACTTTGAAACTTTTTAAACATACAATTGAACTGTTACAGTTAACATAATGAACAAAACGTTACATGCGTTTGGAAGACTGCATATTCCTCCTGTCGTATAAAGTTTGATACGGTCGGTATGGTTTTAGGGTACTCATTTTGATTTATATTACATAGTCTGTACTTTTCATCGTGGGGTGATTCCCAACAGAGGTCAACTTACGACTGTTAAACGGTACACAAGAGATTTATTATTGTTTCTTAAAATGAATATGATTTTTTTTTAATTTACCAGCGCAAGATGTCAACTTTTCGTCCTGACGTTACATAATAATCAATCAATCTTTACTAGATCAATACACGGTAAGGTAAAAATATGCAGTCAGTCACAACACAACACGCCAGCGACTACACAATTATGAGATATCAAACAATAGTATTACACAGAATTGCACTTGTTTGAACAGGATTAACAAAAAATACGATACAAAATATTACATACACAAATGACGTTCAGTTAAAATGAACTCGATGACCCTCGCAACCTGCGGGTGGCCGGTCGAGGACATCGCTGTCTCCATACAGACAACTGTAAAACTAATATTTACCAAACCATAACGTTTAAATATTGCCAAAAACACTTCGAAATAATGTACAAGTAATTTAAACGCTTTAAAACTGTAGATATTACATAATTACAATAATTATCATAATTTATTATTTGCAGTTTATATCTGTAGTTATACCAACTACTGTTCGAATGTCACGAAGCAAGCGATGGTATGGGCGGTACTTATAATAATGTCGAGGCACGAATACTATTTTTATAATATACATTATAACATTATGTATATTAAATATTTGTGGGTGATTTGATATTTTGGATATAATTAGGAATACGAATAAGTATGACGCGATTCAAATACTTTGTCAGCACATTATAATTCATCCATAATAAATCACTTCGTCCCTAGCATAGTATATATAATAAAAATATACGTCAGTGTGTCGAAACGTAGCCGACACCTCACCGGACCGCGCGAGTACGCTTCGTACACTCCACCCGCGAAGTTTACACGTTACATGAGTGCATATATTCAAACATACAAGAGAAAGTGTCACTGTACGGCAGCTGCTGGCCAAACTTGCACCAACGAGAATCAAACTCAAATAACCTCGGTAATTGTTGGACGCGTTCGCAATGTGAGCGACATTCGCGCTAGACGCTACAAATATTATATAGTGGAGCGATCCGAGCGCACCAACGTTCACACTGTATACAACTAGATGGCGCTATATAGCAGCGGATTCGTAAATGCAATCGGAACCAGTTAACCTATCAGGAGCAGAAACGAGATTGTGTGTACTCTCCAACCAATATTATTCAAGTGAAACTTCTACATAGACGGGCTATTGGGATTGTTCTGTCACGAAAAAGCGTTACGGCCGCGTGGAGGGGGTAGACGATGTATCGCGCGGTGAGAGGCGGCGGCGGAGGAGGCCGTCGAAGTTACACTTTTACTGTGTCCCAACACGAAATTTGTTTTTTTTTTTATTATTACGGTTATTGTATGTTTATTTCCAGATTGAAGCAGTTTTACCTTGTGTGTTTTTAAGCGTGGAACGAGATAAAACATTCGTCTATTTATTTTGTTAATCTTATTCATATCGTAACGTTCGCGTGTCTTGTGTTTTAGTACATTTATAAATTTGGATTCATCTCGAAGCAATTCGGTGTATGTGCGAAAACGTTCCGAAATATAAATTATTTGAAAGAATATTAACTAACGCTACAGACACGTTTACCTCGGCTCAATTAGAACGTCACGTCCATCAATGCCGTGTTACCGCATTTTGTCTCTTGTAACTTTTGTAATGGCATTTTAGTGAGACTACACAATTGATTGTTGTATGAAAGTATGACGAATTGTGAAGTCAATCGCAAAACAAAACGTCTACAGCTCCACGTAGGTACCAACAACATGAACGCAATACAATGAAGTGTTCGCACTGACACAATAAAGTGTACATGTCCATTCCAATGTTACTTTACGGTAAATGGTTCTCAATACAATGATTAACTAAAGTTTCTCCACACGATATCGTCATAGGGGTATTATAGGGAAAGCCAGGCTTCTAATTGTCCTTCGGTTAAAAAGAGAGAGAAGATTGCGGTACCTTATCTATCTCTCTCTTCTCGCGCATGTGCAATTAGCGAGAAAAGTGAGCATAATATAACGATTCGACGGTTTGTTGTTGTAATTGAATTTCTGCGGTTGGTAATGTGTTTATAAATGCCAAAAAAATGTGTAATTTGTAAATTGTTTTGAAGTTTATTTGAAAATCAAGCTGTTCTTTAATACGCATGCGTTTGTAGAGAGCGACAGATAGGGTACCGCAATCTTATTTCTCTTTCTAACCGTCGGACGTTTCCGCTTATAGGCAGCCGAATGTCTCCCCTACTCTATGTATAATACCTCTATGGTTATCGCATTTACGCCGCGTGTAGAGACTAAAAAATGTTAACAGATAATGCACGTTTGACATTTCGGCACACAGTGACACTCCCGCGGCATCTCGCCAAACTACAGTATGAACACTACACTATCGACACGGTAGCTACGAGTACATTCACAATATATTGGACATTATTCGAAGAGCTACATTTAAATTTTAAGGCATACATAATTGGTTTATTATTATAGTTATTCGGAACTTCGCCGTATATAAAAATATATACATAATTAATATTGCCGATTTCAATCGTCGCCCACTCACACGAAATAAGTTCAAATATATACTTTGAAGATTTTCGGATGGATATAATACATTCTATTATAAATATTAAATGTTGAAACATATTCGTCATATATCTAAAAGTTTTGAACACGTTAAGAACCTGGGCGGTTCGTACAGGTAGGTAGGTGTACGTTTTGAGAAATTCAAAGCGATTGTAAAGTACTATTTTCGAAGCTTGGAAGAACCCAGCAGTGGGGTAGTCATGCGTTGTGACGACGAACATCAATGCAAGTTATTGTCATAACTACACATTGTAATAATCATTGATTTAAGCCACAGTCTAATCTGTAACAATATTAAACCGCTCTTGGCGCGATAATCCCTGTCGATTTGGTCTGTGAAGTATTGGGTAGAATGGTTAGGTGGTACCGTATCATCGGTCACATGTACCTACATATGTTTGTATGTATGTATGTATGTATGAGGATATGTCTAACCAACGGTTCATTGCAAGTATATTAGTTTGTGTTCGGTATCCCATTACAAAATTTTCATCAACCCTAATACCGAGGTAGGTAAATAACATTACGGACAATATGGAGCTTTCTGTCATGTTTCGTTTTCATCTCTTATATATACATTTAATTCCTCCCAATACAACAATTATTAGAATACCATACGCTGCTCGACTACTCATACTGTGCACATGAACTGTATATTATCTAATAATTATATTTTATTATGTTTGTGTATTCAGTACATATTATTATTGACTACTAATAAGGCAGTATCGTTACAAAGGACCTAGAAGGAACGGCAGAAGATAAAGAAATTAAAAAATTAAAAATAACTGTTCAAAATACCTCAGTATTTATATTTAATTATTTTTTTTATTGTTATAATCAGTGATAAGTTTTGATAGAAATCCACACAGCTGTCACCAGCCCTTAACGCTAACATTGTTAAAAATAATAACACTAATCTACAAATCTTATTAGTCATCATTTGACTATATTTTTATAGTTGTGTATAAAATGGAACCTCTGTAGTTGGTGATTCTTGAAGGTCCTTTAGTGGTTTATAATATGCAAAAATATGTAAGTGATCGGTTTCATCATCGTCCGCTTTATTCAATGACATAAAGATAGATATGGGTCATGACGATGGGTCCTGGAGCGTGATGGCAAAACGTATATGTCAAAATAATTCAGTGCTGTTAACATCCTGGATACAGGAACTACATACGGGTTGATTATTGTTTCTCTGTGCACACAACACATACTGTACGCTCGCAACGGTTGTTGTAAACGAGACCCCGCAGTACACGAGAGTTGACCAACGGCTGACGTCACGGCTGTAACATGTCAACGTTAGGTCGGTGACAGTTCCTGGGCTGATCCACACTTAACAGCTCATCTCCATAAATAATGGTTAGTTTAATAATCTTACATATTTCTTTAACACGTATAAAGCACTTAATCTACATATGCATTTTCAATTATTAATTGTCAAGACTTACTGAATCGCTTTGTTATTAAAAAAATCTTTACTCTGTCTGTCTCTTTGTAAATATATGTATATTAGAACGCCTACATCTTTTCAAATGTATTCCTACTCAAGTTTAAGCAAGTGACATACACGTTTTGATATTACGCAAATCGGTGGTGTTGTGTGAACGTCCACTCACTCTGTCGTCCAATCGACATTAGAACATCTCACAACCCGTGCGTCTACGTATGACAGACAGCCACGGTGCTAGCGCTGACGTTGCGAGGACACCTACTCATATAACGAGGATTCGCTACATTCAATCAATCATTTACTTGTGTAGTGTTTGACGTACACATATGACCATCATTAAATACAAAATGTATAAGACACACGATGACACATTGAACGGGAGTGGAGCACCAATTGGACACTCGCGGACATAAAATTCGTCAGCCGTGCTATATCGTTTTGTCTCCGTCACACGCACTTCACGTCAGCGCTAGACACTGTTCATCTGTTTTACGCTGCAACTACAAGTACGTAGTTACGTTACATAATCATTAATTAATGGAAGTGTAACAATTAGTCACCGCAACGCACAACTCCCGACCAGTCCGCCGCCCGCAGACGAGCGGCACAGGCATTTCTGAAAGCAACACAATTAATTTGCAATGATCAATTACATTTTGCTAGTTATTTGTAGTGTTGTTTAATTTTAAAAGTAAGCTCTCCAGATTAACATGATCACTATAAATATTGTTTCGTCTGGTCGGCGTGTTAGGTTAACAGTCGGAGCTCTGTTGCACGTTGTAATATTTTATTTCTGATAACAGCTGTTATTAGATATTGTCAATTTTCCAGTGACAGTTGCAAAATCACCCTAATTCGTTAATACATTTACACATGTATTTGATTTTTTTCTAGCAAAAAATTAAATATTTTTGGGAAGCTTCAACACATGTTAGTGTAATGTACGTTGTTGCTATATTATTAATGTCCCTTGGTAATATTCTTATTTTATCCATCGTAATATTTTGTCTCCTTTCATGGTGTGCATAAAGAGTATTTATTGTTTCGTTTTCCCTTTACTTTACTAATCTTTTTATACATAGCTTAACACGTATATCAAGGGATATTAATAATACACTATATGTGTTCGTAGAGCAATGCGTGTTTTGTGTGAGGTGGCCGGTACCGACCCGTGGGTGGTGCGAGGCGCCCTACACCCGCACGTCCTCCTGCTCCTTCTCCCGCTGGCGGACGGCCACCGCTGTCTCCACTAGCAGGTACAGGCACTTGAATTTGTCGCGCTCACCCTCGCCGGCGCTGCCACCGCTCGGCACCACCTGCCGACGGTAAACGTACTCACACTCACACCCCCGCACTGGCATTCCCTGCGTTACGGATTACACGCGACCCAAGAACACCCATTTGACATATATAAGTCTGGCCGGGCAGGCAGTCTAATTTGTTAAGGATTTTTTTTTACATAAAATAAATTAATGCTCGACAACAATCCCACCTGACGGTAAGTGGTGATGAAGTCTAAGATGGTGAACGCACTAACTTATAATAGCCTATTCACTCTCCTCTTGAAGACTCCCACGTCGTACGTAACACCATCCCACACCGACGTGGGCAGGTTATTCCAGTCCTTTGCAGTGCGCATAATATATAAATAAATAAATTAAATAATTTCTGAACAGTATCCACAAGGTTACACTTTAAATTGAGTGGTTATTTAAAAAACAACAGTGGAATAATATTCTGAATATTTTTCCGTTACGATATGTTCCCCCCACTTCGAATGGAATTGCTCATTAGATATTTAAGACTTGCTATAGTAACCTTTGCGTATAAGTTGTGCTTTCATACATTTCATCCCAGTTGCAGGACCTGCTAGTCCATACTTGGTCGCCGTAGTGGACTGTAGCTTGTACCCTCGAGTCACATTGTTAGAAGCGCGGCTTAAGCATAAGGACAGATATCGATATTGATGTTCAACAAGAGTGTACTGCGAGCGTGCATCAGTGGGTCACCTGCAGCCGGCGGCGCAGCGGGTGCGGCAGCTGCGGCA
>PDGT01000070.1:499255-539712 GCA_003671415.1 Megathymus violae | reverse complement strand
CGCGCCGCTCCTGGACCGCAACACACAAGCTATACAGCGTGATAGATACCGCCGCAATCAGTCGTCGCAGCGTGTGCGAAGTTGATGTCGTGCAACAACGTGCCGATTTCTGATTTAGTTTACTTTCAATTAATAGCCTGAGGTATTGTAGGTTGGAAACAAATGTCGCTTGATTTTCGATGAATATCATTAGTGAACAAGTGACATCTAGCGTACTTTTTATCAGTATCTGAACTTCAACTACTCCAACAGGGTTACTCTCTATTAGGGCCTATGAATCGACTCGGTTCTGATCTGAAACGGGAACTACCTTCGATATCCTAAACAAATCTCATCTTTGTACGAGTGTACGAGAAGCAGATTCCCAGCAATTGTTGTCACTGTTGGCCAAGGGGTTGGCAGATGTTCTCGCTCGAAGCTCAGCGGCACGCAAACGGCCTCCATTGCTAATATGACCGAATAGACCACAAGCAACAATATAATACAACGGTGAGTACCCCCTGGTGGCGGGATGCAGCTCGCGGTCCTCGGGCCCGTAGCGGATGACGGACTGCCACACGGTGGGGTCGTACTTGACCTCCTCCTCGCTGACGGCGCTGGACGAGTACTCGCCTTCCTCGCCCTCGCTGCGGTACACCAGCAGACCGTCGCCGTAGTCGTGGTCGCCGCCCTCGCCCTCGCCCTCTCCCTGCACACGCACAACAGTTTGAACTCGATTAATAACCAAAGTCGCTCTTATATCTCTACCAGTTTAGATGCGCTCGTTTCGTACGTTTGGGAATAAATATTATATACCGTATAATTATAATAATTGATTGGTGTGTCCATGCAAATTTCCTTTTTTCCTACAATTGACTAGTTTAAAGCACCGGTTCCAGGTTATTTTTGAATATTCTAACAGAAAACGGTAATTACCTTATTATTAAATTGTTTGGACAAAATTCTATCCTTCCCTTTATATACCATACCTAATACAGAATCTAGTGGACGAAAGTTGCTTAAAAAATTACTTCTCAGATACCGACAACCACAGACACAAGTTCTATAATTTCTCAGTAGTTCTGTAACCGGATTTACTCATGCTTGAGCTCATGCATCTTCCCCTGCTCGTACTGCTCACCGGGGAACAAGACAATGAACCTATTGTTTTCACTAGTGAAAGTCGCCGGGCAACACAACCATGTTTTATCCGAACGGTACTGCACGTGTTGGTAGGATAGTGTTACGTGCCAAGATAGCTGCTAAACATCCTTCTTCTAGAATCTAGCGCGACATGTCTTAACGTGTTTCGGTTGCAGCGGAAGACGGCCAGTAACAAGTGGCTCCTTCGCTTTTATTTTGTGTGGCAACACTAATGTTTTTTTGTATTACCGGTGTGTATTGGTAGCGGTGATCACTTACCGTCGGGTAACCCGTCTGCTTGTTTAGTGGTCAATGACAGTGTGTAAACAAAGATTGCTTTACCTTTAAGTCTGCTGTGACTTAGGTAACCTATGAACAATGGAGTGTATTTCACAAACATTTTTACTATAATACCTAATTATTTCTATTGAATAACATGTTTTGTAAATATTGTAAGTATAGTAGTGACCGAATCCTTTTTTTTTTAAATTCCAAGTATACTCCATACATCTTGAATCTTTACGTAAATAAAATCCGTGCAGTTTGAGATTACTAGTACTACTATAGACAGATAAAGTATAGTATATAATGTCTTAGTGATTTTGAGTAACCATATATTGAAAAAAAAAACGTGAGATTGATTCTCTAATTTATACCGTATTTTAGCCATATTGGGGTGGCCTAGAATACTCCCCCCAACCCCATGCTGGTAGAAAAAGGGTGTCGTAAGAGGCGACAGAAGCCAGTCTGCTTGGTGATAGGGCTTCTTGTAAATATTATATTATCAGTATTATTATTAAGTCATAATATTATTTGTGGTATTATTATCTTTCCGTGAAGCCTGCCTGGCCAGCTACCACCCTCCTGTGTGAGTCAGCCGCCAAACGACTCGTCGTGTTCCGGCTGGGGGCTTGAGAGCCAGTACAATATTTCTTACCTTCCTTTCATTTCCTGGCCGACAACGCATCAGTGATACCTTTGGTCTTGTTGATGTCCATGGGCGACTGTGACCACTTACCACCAGGTGGCTCGTCTGCTCGTTTGTCGGGTTTTAACATTAAAAAAAAACCTAGACAGAGAGTTAAGCCGTTTGACAAGTTCCAACCGGACCCACCTCGCCCTCGAGCCCGTCCCACGAGGTGACCACGACGCCGCTGCCCGAGGCGCCGCCCGAGCCCAGCTGCTTGCGGCCGCGCCGCGAGATCGTGTAGTGCAGCGGGTCGTGCCCCTCGCGCCGGATCATCTCCGGCAGGATGCGCCGGCGCGCGTTTATGAACCAGTTGCACACCTGAAAGACGACAATGTCGCACTGGTGACGGACCGACAAATGGGCTTGTACGGCATAACTTAAAGTATCAACAATAAGTACGACCTATAAAATTGACGCAAGTTAAAAATACTCTGATAGTTTTCATAAGAAGAGTGATGTTCACAGTGTTAATAATAGGAATAGGGCTAAACTGGTTGTACCAAATTTGAGACTTAGCAAAACTGGTGGCTCTCTCATGGATAGATGTGTTTATATATATAATAAAACTCCGTTACTATTAACAGAAATGCCATATTGTAAATTAAAAACTCACGTCAAAAGCATACTGATGCGGAAAAGGTTGATTATTACCTTAAGGATAAATATATATAGGATAAACTTGACTACTTTAAGGATAAGACTGCTTGTACATGAGTTAAATATAGCCATCAGTGCGTTCTGTAACTGTGAGTAGGAAAACAGTCCTCGGGGGTCTGTTGCCGCTTCTTCTTCCGAGACCACTCACGGTAGGGGTTCGTTGAAGCGATGGCGTAGTTTGCCTTTCGAAAAGTCTTATAAAAACCACCTTCGAATAAATATTATACCAAATCATAATGTTACTCAAAGCTGTTTCTTCCAATTCTAAATGACTATTCACCTATTGACTCACGACTAAGTTCTGTAAATCTAATTATGTCTCGAGCTAGTCCGAACAATTTCTCTGTCTTTATATCCGTCCTTTTAAGCCAAGTCTATTCACTATGTTTCTCATCATTATGTCCTAGACGAGACCGTAACAATTATTCTGGGGAATTTAGCCCAAGCACTGCTTACCTTTACCTTTGCTCGATGGTCCGAATGTTTGAACAACACACGAACAACATCTCGTACAAATGACACGTCACGTCACCAGTGTGGTATCGCTGACAGTCCAGTGGCTGGTAACGGTGACGAGGTGGCGTTACCTGTAACACGGTCAGGTTCGCTTCCTGACTGAGTGTGAGCTTCTCGGCGTCACTGGGGTACGCATTGTAGCGGTGGTCGTACAGCCAACGCTTCAGGATCTTCACCGAGTGCTTCGGCAGGTTGCCGCGTCGCTTACGCACCGACACCAGCCCCTACCGGAACATGGTATGTACGGTATAAGAGTTCGTAGAATACATAATTAAAATTCGATATTTTGCTATAAGATCGAGATATAAGATATTTAGATTCCACGGCTGTGAAGAGTTAACTATATAGAATTAAATAAATAATGCTTTTTTTTTAAATTCATTACTCAAATAGAATTGTCCATATTAATATATTAATGACACTTGCTCAATAGTTAGTGACTTTCCCTGATGAGCGATGGCTTCCAAATTCGATTGCGGGGTAGGGCAACAATTTATGTAATCGACACTCGGATCTTGATTTTTTATGATGTTTTACAACAAATATTTTTTATTGTGCAGCGTTGAACGTGAAATTTATTTATATACATATGTTAAAGGTCAAGTTAAGACACCACAAGCTTACAAAGTTATGACTGTATACAATAATATCATACACCTTTGACGGTCTCATTACTATGCTCGGGTCTTCTCTAAGAGATTTGGACCGTAAACAGACCACAGCCTACGATCAACCCACTAGGCCTATCATATGACGATACGTACGTGGTACACTGGAGGCGGGACATGTGGGCCGCCGTGGGACATCCGGCGCCGCTCCGGCTCGCCGTCCGTGCCGGATTCATTCTCGTCCGTCGACGACGTGGACGGAAACCGGTCGCGAGCTACAACAAAAAACCTATGATTAATTTCGTTGGAAGCGCGACTTTAGACTACAAGTTATTAAGGCTCATAATCATTGGCGGTTGTACGTTATTCCGATATTATGCCAGATAGGGTTTTCAGACTGTTTTATTGTGATCATTTTACTATAACTACGCGCAATCTGCGCAAATATCTAAATATATTTGTCTATTGTTTTGTCATTGTCCAATTCATGTTACGTAGAAAACACCCGCGACAAACCGATGAAAAAACGTTGTCGTGTAAGTCTGTCCATATATTTACTTTGCAGTGATCAGTGTCTTCCGCCGAAATCAGTAGCTTCTGCAGACGTTTCATGTTGAATTCGGTGAGATTTTAAGCAACCTTTTTTTTAGTCGAAAAGGGTGTGAAAGTAATATTAATTCTGCGGCTATCTGTTAGTGACACTCACAAATAAGGAGCTCTATCTCGGACTGTACACTTTTGACCGCGCTTAAATAGGTCCGCAGGTCCGCAGGTCAGTGGGTTATATGGATATTTGTCATGTGTTGTCATGTTTGTTATTATGTTGCACGATGGATTAAAACGTTTGTTACTCATTTAAAAAATATTCCATAGTTATTAAGAGGCTCTTTTAATTCGGTAATTATTCTATTACAACAAAATTTCAATACCGCTGCTGTCGATACGTAAGCTTGATTCCGCTGAGAAGAATAGGCATGAAACTGGGTGATTACATATTTCCAAAAGCTTTACAATCAATATTATTAATGTTATGATTTATACTTTACATATGCAAATAGTAAATCATATGATAATTTGTAACGCACGTGTTTTGCGTGGATCGACCACACAAAAGTCGCCATATCTCGCGTAAGCGCTACTAGGACATAATTTCAAAATGATGCGCGAGTGTGGATTTCACACATCGTCTCTTGCATCATTACCAGAGCTCTATATACAGATTAAACTCACGTGAGTCTTGAAGGGAAATTTTAAAGAAATAGGTGCGTACACACTGTACCCAGTTAATATATTTTTATGCGACGCGTTAAAGCACAGCTTATAGGTAAAGGATATTATTGTATAGATGAATATGTCAATGACAATGGCTGGAAACTGGCTGGACACTGTCTGGAAATGACATTGCCGCGCAGGTTTAAATAAACTTTGACATTGCCCCGTGCTATTTTAAAACATGTGCTGAGAAGTTTCTTTCGCCGCTTCTTCTCCTCAAAGTTAAAGCACCTTTCGAAAGGGCAGTAGAAGCAAGAAATGACGTATACATAATAAATAATAATATATTTTGTAAATACACTTAAGCACGTCTTTATTGAGATAACAGTAAAATATTGAAACTAGTGATCATTTTAATTGCAATTTATTCAATTGAACTATCCCAATAATGGACTAAATACCAACTCGTGTTTCACTCCGTAACGGAGCATCCTACGGTGTGTATGTCGGTATATACTTTTATCATATTTGCATGTTTTCCTTTGTGGGAGGGAGGGAGGTTCTATGCATGTATAGAAGTATATACCGTATGACTATTGTGCTTGCGGATTGTTGCAAAGTAAATTAATACTAATTGACTAACAATGAATTTTCGCAAAGTAACTCCTGATACTATCAAAAATATTCACTATTACAATTTTTAAGTTTTTTTTATATACAAAACGTAAATGCTACAGTTATCATTCACCACAGACCAGTCCCACACAATGAGACACAACCGCCTGCGGCCTGACCCATTAAAGTTCAGAACCAACCATTTTTTACAAATATGTGTATATATGTTTTTTATAAAATAAAAACCTACTAAAATTAGTTGCTTGGTTCAATTCCGAAAAAAGAGATAAGATAATATGCTCAGATTTGTATTAAATATTATCCTGGGAGTTGATTGCTGGATGTTAAAAAATTTATAAATACAATTTACTTTTAACACTTGATTTTTTTATTTTTTATACACTGTGGTCATTGTAATATATTGCATTTTAATTTTTTTACGTTGTTGTGTATCCTTTTATAAAAAGATCATAATTTGTTGTTTTATTACTTACATAAAATATATTACAACGTTATACAAATATATTAATAATTAAACATGAATTGAACTGTAATGAAGCTAAAAAAGTCCACTGGGTAGCGATGGCACCCGGTACGGCTAAAAACTTAGTATGACGTCATTCCAAATATCCACAAGCATCAGCTGAAACTAGTTCGGTCACGCAAGCGGGAGGCGGCGTAACATGGAATTCGTGTGCCCTCCGAGGGCGCTAAGCGCCGCCGGCCGCCCCGCGCGCCGCGATCGATGCAGGTTAACGACCGTCACGCATCCGAGCCAAGGACATGTTTATTTTGTTCCGGGATTCTCGTTGCTGGGCTGCTCAAGCAACTCGGAAAGTTATAAAACCTATAAAGGCACTTATTGCAACATTTTATTTATAGTAACAACCAACAAACTAATAGAGAGCCACATGATAGATAATAAGTGGTCAACAATCATGCACATGACTCCAGGAGAATCATTCACGCAATGCCGGCGGCGGACCCGCATCGGTTACAACTGACTCAACAAAGCTTCGACCAAAATACGTTAAACTATTTAATTGTTAATTTTTAGAGGGGTAACTACGTGTAGTACCATTATGTGTGAATAACTTTGTTTATCTCAAAGCTAATTTAGTTTAAGCTGTATGTACACAACCCAGACCGACCATCAACACCCGGAACCTCTTGTATCTTGTATTATTTTTCCACGGTTGCCATTAACAAATAATGTATTACAACTTCATTATCTCAACATGAAAGCCAGAACAGTAGCGTTATTTATCTCACTGTTTATTTGAACACGCTTGATGAAATTGCACTGTGTTTACATATATGACAAATACCGTAATCTTAATGTACCTGAAAATGGTAAGCTTCTTGCAGAATAACGAGATAGGAATGAATATAAAAATTCCTTTAAGATTTTAAGTTTTCTTATAACTGTTACAATAAGTAAATAACCAACGAATATAATATAAAATAATTGCATGTATATAAATCTTAAAACATTTTAAAATAATAAAATAATTCTTAATGCGTTAATTTCATCAGCAACCTAGTATACTACACGAATTTTTCCTCCGTACGAAGCTTACTCCATTGTTCCTTGAATACGCTTCGTGAAAGGATTTGTATATAGATGTTATGTAGTATTACTCGAACTTTGGAAGTTTTTATGCCATCCCAAGCCGTCCAACGAGTCTCGAGGACTTTCTAAGAAACATCGGAGCTATCTACGACGTAATGAAAGAAAAACTTTTTATTTTACAGAGCATTACACAATCATAGGTGGCAAGTTATGATTGTTTAAACGGAGACGTAAACACGTCAGATCGGCATCGCTATTTTGGAACTTCGCTAAGACATCTTGAAAAATAAATAGGTCAAATTCATATACCATTACTAACCTGCCCTCGTTTCAATAATCAAATATACCAGAGCATTGTCACTAATTTTATTAGGCAGTCAATTTTCATTCCATTGTATTAAATTGTGTTTCGGTTTCCAGAGTTCTTTACAGAAACACATTCATTTACTGCAGTTAGTGGAAAGAAAGAACTAAAACATTTTTTAATCGCTATAAATTCCATAATTATTTTTTTGTAATAAATTAATATTATCGATTTTTATAATTTACCAGATTACGCAGTATCGTAGACATTAAATAGATGTCCCTAATTCTTTATTCGTGTGTTTTCTTTGTAGGGCACAATTCCTGTTGGGATACACTCCTTTACGGACAGATCTGCGGCATCTCTTGCCTTTCGCTACTAGAGCTCCTAACATAACACGGCGACTCTGGACCGTCGGATAGCGCTAAAGCCCACTTTCGTGGCCCCGAGGAAATTATTTATCTCTTGTTTTCACTGTCCGACTGACGTAGAGCTGAAGGTTGAAATTGGTAGGTTTCTTGTATAGGAAGGAAGTGATTCTCGCGAAATAAGTCAGGCGGAACTAATAGCGCAACGGTGTTATAATACAGAATTGAATATTGGTGTTCATCACAGCATGTGCCTCTATAGCTATACCTTACTAGAAAGGGCCGTATAACGAATAGCATGACATGAATTTAAGAGGGTGTTTCAAGGCGCGTTGCAGACAGGAAAATATAAATCTTTAAATCTGAACTGTACAGTATAGAGTTATAGCTCATAAGTATTCGACGATAAAAACTTATTACGTGGATGGGAGTATGACAACTGATTGTGCTGTTAGACGGTAGCCATTCAACTTTGGGGACATTTAAATAAATAAATAAACTTTCTCCACCAACCCGTACCAGCAGCGTGGTTTGTTGGCAGGGGCTCTCGAGGCCTTCTCACTATCATGTAGAACTAGTAGTTTATTGTTTAGTTGCAGTCGATGACAATGTAATGAGTACAGTAGTATAACTACCAAACAGGTTGTTATTCGTTATATAAAAACCTTAGTTCCTACGTCGATATAAAACCGTACAAATTATAATCGATTGAAATAGCAAACGTCGGATTATTCAAAAAGTTTATGTAAAATTATGAAACAATCACGTAGTGGAAAAAAACAAACCGCATATTTATTTAACATTTATTGCTGACGAAAACTCATTACTTAAGAAACAAAAGCCGCAGCGATTGTATTCTAAACAATTTCGTTCTAGTAATAACCTACTTACATACGCCTTTATTTAGACCGAGGCTAAATACCTAGTACCCAAATCCTATATGAAAATGACACTGTCACTACAATACAATTATTTCGACATTTATATCCTGATAATAAGAAAATATATATTTCTTTTTCCGTCGAAATTACATTTCATTAGTACTTCTGGGGTTTAAGAAGTAAATTGTATTATTACCTGAAATTATTTCAGAAATTGGCAATCGTATTATCTTACATAATATTTAAAGACGTATCCATATTCATACTACATAAATATGTACTTAAAATGGAAAATTAAGGGTTTCTATTTTATCATTTGGGTAGGAAAACCCTCATAAAAACAAATGTGGTTACACATGTCAGAGTACTATTGCCCATGATGGAAAAACGTAAGCTTTGCAATTTCACCACGTAAATCTGTCTTAATGACATAGTTATTGTACTTTAATTGTAAAATGTTGAAAATAAGAATATTCTATGAATCATTACAAAGTGCAGTGTTCAAATTACGCATAACAATATAACAGCATTCCCATCCAAGTAACTGAGGGCTCAAAACAAAAATAGAATGAATTAAGGTATATGTATAGATAGGCCTTCTGAAATTATGAAGAGGTTTCAAACTCCTTTTGTTTTAAAGTCAATAACTTGTAAGCGAATATGCTTCTAAATGGTAAAAATTTAATCTCAACCTTCTAATTTCACTTATACATAAAATTTATCCTATTACTCATTTCCCCTTTCGAGAATCTCGTAAGTACACTAATAAGTTTATTTTTATATTGCTAATAAATATAATCATACTGTTGTTTCTGATAAAATCAATCCCATTACCCCCACTCCTGACTATAGAATATTTGATTGTACATCATTGTATATCCAGTGTACTATATGTACTAGCAAAACCCTGCAAATGTTACCTTATCAGTGTATAAAAATACAATGGTCTATATAGAATTTAGAATTCATTGTAGAAAAGTATAGAGAAATTAAAATTCTCATCAATAAGATTTTTAAGTCAAATGTTTGGTGAAAAATGGGGTGTCAAATGATAGTTTAATTGAGTGTTGATAAAATAAACAACATGTAAAAACAGTAAAATGGAATCAAATACATATACACACCATAGCACTATCTAGAAGCCAGTTACAATAATATCTCTAAATCATTTTAGATGCTCAAATACATGTAAAAAAATATTTTTAGTGGTTGATACTATAGTCGATAGTGGATAGACCCTCTGACCCATGCTTGCAGGATTCAAGCTTGTGTCTGCCATCTGGGAGACATCCATTCAAACTACTAGGCCGTTACATTTGAACAACTGCTAGATTATCAATAGCTTGGCCTTGGGCACAGCATTTATCATGAAAATAATAGACTAGATTGAGAGTGGAGATTGTATCAAAACTTTTCTAAGGTCTTCGGTATACTTATGAAGACTTTGAAAAAATTTACTCTAAGCTCATTCACACAATGCCCCAATTGTGGACATTGATAACACCAGCTTATCTTTTGGTGTTAGTTCACATTAATTTATTAAACCACGATAAGATGTTGTTGTCCTTTTTAAGATGACTCAAAAACATTTTAAGAAATTCTTTTGAAATGTAGGGATTCATTGCATAAGAATAATATCTGTAGTATACCCACACACACACGCACACACACACACATATATATATATATATATATGGTTAAAGAATGTTTCAAAAAGGTGCTGTGGTTCTAAAAATTACCTTTCACATATACATAAATTCACGAAATTGGCAGTCTATAATATTAGTACAACTTTCAATCAGGGTTTGAGGATATACATATATCATGATATATATCTGATATATATTAAATGATTTTTTATGATGTATATAAAATTTTATATTATTGAGTAATTTTTGGCGTTTGTTACTGTATTTCCACTTCCCAAATGTAGATGGCGTTGGAGTAGAGCTAAAATGTACTGCCTAATATAAGTTCTAATCCATAAATGCCAAACTTCTGCCGGTACTAATGCCATCTGTTGTTACAGAAAAATATCTGTTTTTTAACACATACATAAATAGTATACATAAATAATACAATAAAATAATAATATGGCTTTCATACAAAATGGATATATACCAAACTTTTGATATATATCATAAATATCCGATATTTTGATATTTATAATAAATATCTGATTTTTTCGAACCCTGCTTTCAATTAACAATTACTATTGTTTACTAATGACACAAAACTGAAAGTAAGATTTAAAAAAAAATTTGTTTCATAAGTTCTTTATTCAGTATTGTAGATATTCTCAAATTAATTTTTTGTTTACATCTTACCTCTTCCTTTTAGTGTAATTATTGCCTATCAAAGGACTTCTTAATCTTGGATATTTAACAAACAGTTAGCCTAATTATAAAATAAAAAATATTATTATTATTAATACAGGTCACAATTTTATTTCAAAAACCCTATATTTTTTACATACAAGATATATTATTGAATAAAGACCCAAATAATCTATCTTATTTGCCAATGAGTTGGCCCATTTCTAATTCTAAAACTGAAAAACATTTTATATCTATGTTTAACAATAGAACCAATTTGATTTATTCATTATTAACTTATACTTAGGTAAGTCACCTACGTAGTGATGACTAACCACTATATTCCATGGATATTAATTCCTTCATATTTATTGTTTTTTATAACCCTGTATTCTTGTTGATAGTAGCACCAAAAGAATAAGGGTTCGATTCAAAACTGGAGTAACGAGATGTGTGACTGATAAATAAATGTACTCAGGTCTTCGTTGTTATTGATATTCCACTAGTGTCTGTTGATGCCACATACAACAAAGGAAATGCTAATATGGAAAAAGGTTGTGCATGTGATAAACATTTTAATATTTATTAGTTGATAGTTTATACATCAGATATTCTCTGCTAATTATGACTGAAATGTAATATACTAATTGTTTATGGTGTTGGTTATATATGAGTCTTCCTAGCAAGTATCTCTGAACTTAAACTATATTCACACCTTGAGTTATTGCATTCCCTTAAATTTTATTAGAAAAGTTATAACACTAGTAATACCCTGAAGGACATCTCTTCTCAGAACAGAAGAGACCTTGAAATTATCATGGTGTTCCAGTGGTTAGTCTAAACTTAATATATAGAAAACTTAATTACATCTTGGACTAACAAAATATTTAGATGGCAATGATCACAATCCATGGCCATAAGGTGCCATTGTTAGTACGATTATATTATGAAAGGTAAATTGTACCTAATTACTTTGTGTGAGAAGTCATGACTGTCATGAATTGAAAATCAACAAACAAAGCAATCGTAGCGCCGCCAAGCGTAACGCGTGATCAAACACAAGACAGCCCGACAGGAGGACTAAGAAGAGTATCATTGGCCGCCATCTTGTCAAAACTCGTGCTGGTTGACCGCTGTCATTTTTCTGTCATTACGACAGACCAAAAGGAAACCGGAACCCAATAACAACAATAAACAGATCAAATTAATTAACAAAATCACGACTTACATGATACTCCTGCTGCAGCCATGTCAGTCGACGAACACTTGATCTATATTACGTAGGCAGACATGTCGTGAGCGAGCTAAAAATAACCTCAGCACGTGCCAGATAACTAATCTGGCTCTTAAGCCATTATTGAATTTGGTAGATATTTAATTAATGATAAATTACTGGCACTCCAAAAAATTGCAAGAAAACAGGACACGTATAGATAATGATAAGCAATACCGTGCAGTCAATGTGGCGCATTGGCGCCATTTTAGTTTCATAAACCACAGTTCACTGATGACGTAACGGGCCTAAATTGTACCTAAAATATTTAACGAGGGTTAGTAAAGGTGCTGAAATGTGATTTTCACGATAAATTGTAGCGATTTTACTAATTGTTTTCATATAAATGTCACCTTGACTTGACGTATGTCACGTCAATGTGACAAGTATGGCGGATAACGTGGCGTCGATATGGACCGGCTTACCTCCAGGCGACATCGATTGTTGTCTATTTGAAATGCGGGCTTCTCGTGCTATTTCTCGGCGCTGTTGATACGCCATTTCGGGCCTGTCACGTTGATCCTGTGTTATCCCGGCGGTAGGTGGTAACATCGTCACTCAATCCATGCGAATACAGTTTTTTAAACACTTAGGCCACTCAAACAATATTTTACCGTCCACAATTAACAAAAGTAACTGTCAATAATGACAACGACGTTCAATATGAAAATAAATCCGCCATGCTACACACAACAGCAGACCGAAGTAGTTCGCGACTGTCTCTACTGAATGCCGTTTGGGGGACGGCGGGAAGCTATGCTACAGCGCCGCCACGCAGCTTTCTCGCTCCCACTCATAAGCGATTATATATATTGTCTCACTCGCACGAACAACGCTTCGTTGACAGAATGTCAAAACAAAGCGTGGGATGGATGGCTGTGTGTATTATTTAAATGTCAAACAACTAAACGGCTTACAAATGAACCTAGCGACATCTAGTTGGAAGTTATTTAACTATGTTAAAAATTGGCACAGTTACTATTTTTATTCGATTGCTAAAAAGTACGTTATACCAACAGGTAAAACAATAGGGTATTAGGTAGGTACTCATATAGAATATTATATGTAACCTAAAGTGACTGTACTAAAGTAAGTAGAAAATACGCTCCATAATTTTTTGCACATATAAGTTTCAACCTACTGATATTGGCAGTAGACTCATAGTCTTACATAAATGTTATTGGTGTAAATAATTCTATTTATACTAAAAATGTTATTACTTACTCTTATTTTAAATAATGTATTACTTTGTGGAATATTTAAATTAGGTACAAGTATGATATAAATTAGCTTTAACCAAATTTATAGTATGTGTGAGCGCGTATGCGTAGTTTTTTGAGTGGTAAAAGGTATTCACTGACAAGACAAGGTATTTGAAACAAAAAAAAGTCTAGAGAATTTTAATTATTATTGTTTTATTTATTTTTATTCCTAATGCACCTATTTAGCTTTGTCGGTAGATAACTAAATTAAGCGGTATGTAAAGTTACTAATAAAATACCTAGGAATCTATTTTACATGGTATATTATCGATATTTTTAACAGAATTAACGGAATAGCCCTAATTAATATGACATGATATAATGTTTAATGGACGGAGAAGAAATTATCTAGACAAAAACATTATAATATGTTAACGATAAGGAAGGCAGCCGTGGCAAATATTATTTAACGACACTATTGTTCGTGATTGACACTCTTGATAGATTTGATGAGCCTCTTGTAGACAACCTCGGGGGCTTTCCTGGAGAACTGGAAGTCTGTATGAGTAAACTGCTTCTCAGATACTTCGTAAGCGTCCTTGACGTCGGGTAGCTCTTGACGCAGTCGCTCGACATCTTTGGGGTGCGAGAGCCAGTCGGTCTCGCTGTAGTAAAGAGATACGGGAACTCTTACCTTAGACATGTCATACTTAGGTGGCTCCCGCTGTCCATACATTTCGTAGTTTATGTCCGCACCGTAGTCGAACTTTTTGAATTCGTGATTTGCAACGGTCTGTCCGTAGTGCTTCACTTGTTTGATGGAGGTTCCAGCAGGCAAGTGTCCTAAGATCACTGGAATGCGACTCACATCTACGTTGTCAGGGTTGATGCCGGCCATAACGAAGTAAACATTCGAACAGGTATCTTTGCATCCGATTTGATATTCGCACATGTTTCCACCTGCCAACTCAATCAGACTTCTTTGTGGTTTGAATTCGCCTTTACCGAGTAAGTCATCTTGAAGACCTCCGTGGATACGATAGTTGGCAGCGATCATGCGGAGGAGGGGGCTGCGAGCGTTCTCCATATACACCATGGGAGAGATAGCATACATCATTTTGATCTTGTCATTGTATTCGGGGTGGGTCGAGGTCAGCGCGAAGAAGGCGGTCGTACCTTGAGAGTGGCCGACGTAGACGAGCTTCTGTACGTTGGTATTATTCAAAACATAGTCGATCATAGCTGGAAGGTCGTGAAGAGCGATTTCGTCGTTTGTGAAGTGCCAGAACTCAGGTTGGGCAGGATGTTTGCTAACGTGACGGCGAGAGTACTTGTTTCCCCGTGCGTTACCGAGCCAGACATCGAAGCCGGCGTCAGCGAGCATATAGGCCAGCGACTTGCCGGGACCCATGAGCAGCCAGTCGTCGGCGCTTCCTAGCAAGCCGTGCATCAAGAAAACGACGGGAGCTTTGTGTACATCAGAGCTGTATGCTTTGTTCTTTTCTTCACTGTGCTCCTTGCTCTTCTCTCCGCTGTGTTCTTTGCTCTTCTCCCAACTATGTTCTTTAGTCTTTTCCTCATTTTGTTCCTTGTGCTGCTCCCTGTGTTGCTCCTTAATCTTCATCTCACTATGTTCACTGTCGAGTTCCTTGCTCTTGTCTCCACTGTGGTCTTCACTCTCCATCTTAGTCTCCTTACTGTTGTACTTGCTTTGCTCTGTGTTAGTCCATGCCTCGCTCCCATACTCCTTCTTGGCGGGAATGCGGAACAACTGAAGGATGTATCCATCATCAGTCTTCACCGTATGCTCTTCAACATCGTAGTGATGCTTCTTAAGTAACTGCAGCGCATTAAGATGGACATCCTCGTTAGATGTTTGAACGGCAGTCTGGTAGGCTTCATGGAATCGCTTCTTTTCTTCGTCGGTCATGTGCTTCATTGTAATAAACGAGTCGTAGAAGATGGAAGACCTTTCATAGTCTTTTTGGTTAGTGACTGATGGTCTTGGAACTTTGGTGATCTGCTTGCTTGTCCAGGTCATGACGTCGTCATGGATCGGTCGCTCATCAACTTGTCCAATTACGGTGGCGTAGAGGGCCGAGTTCCAGGCGTTGATTGGGGCATTTAAACGGTGGTAGTCGGGATTCGAGTCATCGACATATTTCTCTTTGCTATCTTCTGAACGGGAAGCTGATGTTTCTGAGCTGTCGTGCTGATGTCGCGGGTGGTGATGTCTGTGTCGTTGGTGTTGCTCCATGCTCTGTTGATTGCTCAGAACTTCCAGCGGCTGCACCACGAGGTTGGCCATGTGCTTATTGAGTTGAGGTCTGAAGATGCTGCCCGCAATATCGCGGGCTAACATAAGGCAAAATACCAGAAAGATACCTTTCATCTTGCTGCCTGTGTGGGAAGTGAGGAGAGATGGCGAGCAGCGACATTTTATATGATAATTTGTGCTACATCAGCGTTTTTGCGTACGCGGTCTAAGATAGGTATTACACTGAAATTAAATTGAGTTATGTTTAAATTTATTATTGAGAATACCGGGCTTAGGTGTATTTAAAATTTAAACCTGTTCTTGTACAGTATATTAAATTACTTAGCCAGAATTGCATGGTTTGATTGTATAGCTAATAAATGTATATTCACTCGCAGATCTGCACTAATATTCTGTGTTTCGGTTTGTATTAACATTTTATATAAATGATATGACTTGGTTGCTTATCTATAACATATATCCCTCGCAGGTAATCGAACCCAGAACCATTGGCTCGGTAAGCAGAGATTGTCGTGACCTACAGATTTGTTGTAATGAATGAATTTTATACTTAACCTTTTCCATTTGATTGAATTGACATTGAATGGTAAAAGGAATAAGGATCAAACAAAATAAAAGTTTTAAAATGAATTCGTACTGAAGGAAATAATTGGGACTATGTTGATTTTTTTATTTTTTAATGTTTTTATTTTCACACCGAGTAAATTTTTAATAAAAAAGGATTTTGTTTCATATTAATGGGAATTGTATGTATGAATTCCCTCACACCTGTTGGACGATTGCACAGACTATGTTAGTGGTGAAATCCTTAACAAAAAGAAGGCAGTGGAAATTCGCTTGTTAATATATATTTATCTCAGATAAATAATGTCCAGGGATCATATTACTGCCCTTTCTGTTGAAATGTGTGGACTAAGAATTTCCACATATGTTATCCTGGCTGTCCCTGTGACTCCGGATCATAATAGGGCTACGGTATCTCCTGCCTGTAGTAAGAGGCGACTAACAGGGGGGCTTCCAGGGTTGTGGGCGGCTAGGGTGGGAGCTGGAACCGTCCAGTTTGTGACTCCGGAAAAGACGATGGTATCCGTAGCCGCGTACCGCCGTAAACATCAGAAGGTGTGGGATAACAGAAGCTTATCACGAGCAGAGCCCGGCGGGGTACGCGCTCAGGACTTTGGTTGCGTTTCGTTGGAGATGCCGGAATCCTGTACATAGCGCTGAGGAAACCCACCGGGGGGGAGGGATCAGTGCGGTAAAAATCCCACATAACCCGGTGTCGCCCCCTCGAAAAAAAATGTTATCCTGGAAACTACAGGTAATGGTAAATTCTCTTATATTGTCTGTAAATAAGATCTCATCTTTCTATTGTATTAAAATTTATCAGACATCCTATATCAGATTTCGGCAAATATTTGACCATATTTTTAATTATAATAAGTAAATAAATTAAGGTTGCTGCAAGGACGAGTTTGGGTTTAAAAGATGGGGTTTCAAACTCCGTTCGGGTTAAACAATTCTATATACATGATATAAAGTCGGTGTTCAATTGGAATAACGTACCATTTAACTGGTACATGAATTTGTCAATTAGGTGCCGTGATTCTGAATATTATCCTCCGCATACACACAAACTGAGAAAAATTCACACTCTCTCTTTATATTATAGATAAAAAAGGTTTTTTTAAAAAAGGACGTAGAATACAAACGTGGACATCGTGTTTTATATCTATATTTTAAATCTGTTATAGTTTTTTAAATTATAAAAATATATAAGCATACTAAAAATATTTTTAATTTTGTAATCTATCCCTGAAAAAGTCATCAAAATGTATGTACGCCAAATTCCACTGCATTCGAAGAAGATCGCGTTTCACAGACAGACAATCAGACAAACAGGTGAGTGACCCTTTAAGGAATTCGTTTTTTAATTTAATACAAGTATATAATCTAAAAAATACTTTGGCTTTACTTTTTAATACATTAAACAATCAAACGATCTGTTTCAAGGCAAATAGCTGATTATCATTGGATAAATCACTTTTTCAATAATTCATATTTTTCAATAGTTAAAAGAAGTAAAAAATTACGATCTTTAGTGTATTTACAAAGCACCTAAGTGTTTAAAGGATTTTAAAACGTTAAATATTTAACGAACGTGCACGAGTGCCATCGGGATTAAATTGGTTAGTACGGAGATCGACGGCCGCCAGCAGGTGACACCTGGCACCATCGATTTGATCGTTGATGAGCAGGAGGCCACGAGGCGTAATGTCAGCTTAGCCAAATAATGGACCTCGTTATATCACGTAGATCCTTGAATAAACACTTACTTTACTAATAGAATAATGTCTAATGTACTTTAAAAGATAATATCAAATCATTAAAATCGATAAAAAATCACTTATATATATATCACCGTACCATATTGTTATAGCAGTCGGATAAAGCATGATTCTAGAAAAGAGAACCCATGCCTTCCTATGATCTTCTGATAGGGTGAAACTACACAAGTTTATAAATTAGTTAAGGAGGCAATATACTGTAAACATTCTAGGTAATACAGTCATGTGACATTTTCTGAAAGGGCAATCAACCCATTTGCTACGACGTCATTATTAGGCCAGGACTGTTACAAGTTACCGTCCCACCAGGGCTTCTTATCCTAGAAGACCTGGAGCAGAACACTACTTCAGTGTGGATTATTGGTCAACCCTAGCATTTTACCGAGACCGGAGACGTAAGCACGAGCCCCTTAACCATGTAGACTACCATTGTTTTTCATTCTGTAATATTCCCATAGTCCTAAGTGCAGATTGACGTCACCAGAACATTACATAGAACTCTTAAATATATAGGTTTCTCCTCATCGAAGTATATTTCATTTGTAATTCAGCTGTGCTACCATAGCTTATCACGCGATCCATTTAGAAGTACCACAGGTGGTCAGAAACAGGATGAGTGACCGTTTATCATACAAGTTTCTGGATATTTCCGTATTCAGTAGGATGACAAAATCTGTTAATAACAATAGTAAGTAGCGGTCATTAAACCATGTTGGCATCCTTCTGGTGGAGTTAGAAATTCGACTTTGTTCTTCACCTTTCACCAATGTGCACTGGAGAAGATCTCACTGCTCAATTAAGCGAAGAGACTTTCGCGTCAAATTACTTACAACGAACGAAGTCGCCAGTTTTAACTAGTGCAGTGTAACATTTTACAAATAATTTGATTTTAAAACGCAGAAGTAGGTATGTAATATTATTTTTTAAGTTATTAATTAAATGCAACTCAATGTCGTAACTAGAACAACACGCATGTAGTTTTTGCATGTAAACATTTACTAATTATTGACCATTCGACAAAAAGTTTTTGTGGCATTAATTTGTATTAGAACCGTATCGTGGGTTCCGTATAATATTTTGCTTATGTAGGCGTGTACATACAACCATGCACGCTAATGGTAATAAATAAATAAAGAGTCAATTACTCACACCCCCACACTAGGATTTCTTGTGTCGTGGGTGGCATAGACACACGAATATTAGATATCCATGACCTGAAAAAAAAATGTCTGTCAATAAATGTTTGCGCCGGTCGGGAATCGAACCTTTTACTCGGCAAGCAGGGCCACTACCAATTAAGTCACAAAGTTATTCAAAATTAAAACCATACTACGATTTCCGTGTCCGTCTGTTTTTTCATTTGTCATTAAAAATCTAGTGATGTAAAAAATTTGACATTTGATATACACAATTAAAGAGGTCGGTATCCCAATGAAAGACCTACACCATAAATTAATAAATAAATTCTGACTTTGAGGTTACACGAAGTTCTGTTTTTATTGGGAAGTATATATATCATGTGTACATCAAATGAAACGGCTCGTAATGAATATTTCTTATTTTACAAGGGATAATTTCAAGGTACAATATTTAAGTGTGATTATTAGCTAGTGCTTGATCTCAACCACCTTCTTCAATGACCGTGTCGGTTTACAATGATAAAGTTGGAGAAATGAAGAATTATAATAAATATTTTTCCAAAAAAAAATCGACTCCAATTTGAAGAAGGTGAATTTCTTGGTTTCGTTTCCTATTTTTCACCCTTACGGGTGGTATTTGTTCTTCATACAAACAAACTGAAAAAAGTGGAAACAAACGGGAAGTATACTATGAGGGTATAAAACAAAAACAATGAATTTTTCAAATCTGTTCAAATGACGGAGTTCTGAGGTAATATAAAAAAAAACGAATTGAGAACTCCTCCTTTTTTGAAGTCGGGTTAAAATAGTCAAACTTGTAATAATACTATGGCGAAATACGCTGGATAAAAATAAGTTGGATCCTCCGTGGATGGCCACTACACCCACGTTATCAGTTGCCATACAATATTTCTTGATAAAAACCGTCCAGATCCATCTAAAGTGGTTACCGCTTCTGAAATCATTCAGGAGATCTAAATACGATCGATGCTTAAAAATGCGAACGGGGGCAAAATATTTTAAACCACAAAATTATTTTATTTTTATATATATACATATTATAATTATTTTAAAAATGTCACGATATCTCACAACAGATAATAAACATACGAACGTTTATTGAACTGTCCAAATAATGTTTGTTAAAACGCTGCAGCACGTCAACCGAAAAGGTTAAACATGGTTTTTCCACCGATCATCAGTGTTATCCTGTATAACCATAGTTCGGTCATCATATTCGTGTGAACTGTAAGGCAGTTGCAGTTCAAGGGCTCATGTGGTTATCATTTGCACAGCAACCGTTAAGCCACGCGATTTAAAACTTCCGACAACCTAGTAGGGATGTTATGGATATGAAATTTCAGATCTGAATATGGATGTATGAATAATATTTTACCGGTTCCGGTTACGGTTAAGGATTTGAAATTATTTCGGATTATCCGATTGTTACGGTTACGGAGCTCCATAACATCTCTGCATCCGAAATGGCCGCTAACGCCTTCACCAATTCGCAACAGAAAAGCGTGTTGGAGTGTATCGAGGATCTTCAATGAAGATAGGAGACCGATGTCAGTAAGCTACACATGAGTCGAAGTCAACTATTTAGTACTTTAAATGAATTATTCGGTGAGATACAACAATTAAAAAGGTTTCTCTAGCAAAATACTAACGGATCCCTAAATGCATTGTATACTGTAGTGCCAGCTACGTTAGCTACTGGTAATATATTTAATAGTAACGTAAGCAGTATACAAAACTGCAGGTGTGCAAGAAATATTTTTGTCTAGTGTGAAAATATTGAACAAACATGTTATTATTGTCTATTAAAGTAGGTATGCAATACTATACTATTTGAACGATATGAAATTAGGAAATATACCTAGAGGTTTAGTTAGAAACAGTTTTTTTCAAATAATCGAATCTGGTAGTCCTCGGGCTAAGGTACAAATCGGCCATGGCTATAAATTATAGTTAGGGCAGCTAATGGATATCGATTTTCGATCTCCAACTGGTCTGTACTTTTAACCGGATATAAGTGTTATCTAATAATCGTTCAATAATGAATTTATTCTAATAATTCAAGGGTAGCGAGGTTCAGGAATTGTGGGCAATAACTCATATACATCCAAGAACTTACATATATCTGTGACATTAAAATCTTCTTGCTATAGAGTACCAATGTAGGGTTTTCACACAGAGGACAGGGAAAGGGTACATACTCACAACTTGGTGCATATCAAAATGCATTGTTTAACATCATTGCATCGGCCTAGGATGAGGTTTGTTCTCTGAATGAAAAGATCTGAGGGCTAATAGTTCATGGCACGGTCTAACCACCGATAGGCAGCTATAAAAAAGAAGAGTAATCGAACATCGTACACAATATCAACCCAGTTCTATCGAAGAGGAGACCGAAATTGTAACTGTAATCAGGAGGATGCGTTGCCTCTAACACCTCCTGTATTACATTCTCTTTTTGTCTAATTACTTACCAATGTTAGGGGATGTTCAAGTCGGAGCCTATGAGATAGGTAATCTCCCAAGATCGTGGTGCACTCAGCTGACTAACGAACGAGTGGATAGTGTGATGGTGCCCAGTCTCCGATGCTGGCGGTCGCTGGGTTCTGCACCACCGTATTTAATTAGAACAGTACTCTTGACCTATAACAGGATGCTATAGGTATACATGGACCAACTGCTCTCTACAAATTAACCGTAAATATGCTTCTATGTGATATTCCTGTATTAAGTTAACATTTTTATGATTGATAAACCTATCGTTTTATTGACCAAAACCATCGATAGCCAATACTTGAACCCGCAGTTGTGTATTCAAACACCTACAATATATAAACGTTTCGTTGAACAAGACATGAAAAATGATAACAAAAAACTTTTTATATGTCAAAATATTTTATTTCAAATTAAATTAAATCAATTACACAAAATAAATGAAACAGTAAAAATCACATGAATGCTTATTTGATTAAATATTATCTTAAAAATGCTTTTGTAAAATATTTATTTGAGTTTACAACAACTGTATGACAACGTA
Source organism: Megathymus violae (assembly GCA_003671415.1). Classification (NCBI taxonomy): domain Eukaryota; kingdom Metazoa; phylum Arthropoda; class Insecta; order Lepidoptera; family Hesperiidae; genus Megathymus; species Megathymus violae. The sequence continues at coordinate 517,279 of PDGT01000070.1, read as the reverse complement.
CAAGGGGAGGTCATTAGGTTATTATCATACATCACATAGAGGTCATTAACCGTATCGAGGCGATCTAAATACTCCCCCAATTCCATGCTAGCAGAACAGGGTGTCGGAAGAGGCAACAGAAGCTGGCCTGCTTGGTGGTAGGGCTTCGCGTAAGGATTATATTATCAGTCTCATTATTAAGTCATTAATATTACTATTGGTATTTCCGTGAAGCCTGCCTGGCTAGCTATCACCCACTTGCTCCAGTCAGCCGTCAAACGACTCGTCGTGTTCCGGCTGGGAGTTTGAGAGCCAGTACTTTCTTTCTTTCTTACCTTCTCATTTCCTGACCGACAACGCATCAGTGATACCTTTGGTCTAGCCGACGTCCATGGGCGACGGTAACCACTTACCATCGGGTGCTTCGTCTGCGCGTTCGTCGGCTATTAACATAAAAAAAAGCGTACTGAGACATAGTAGAATGCCTAGTAATGGATATTAGCTTTTTTTTGAGTTGTTACAATATCCCTTCGTCTAAATCACGATGACCTAATATGCAATTGTTATGATAAGTCAACCTTTGCGGTTGAAATTAATATGCATCTAGATTCTCAATTGTTTGACTGAAGGAATCTGAGTATCAATGTTTTGTCGTAATAACGTATTTACTTAAATACCTATCAGGAATGTGAGGTATACATTTTCTTATCAGATATAATCATTTACTCAAAACATTTTTACAGATGGCAAATTCGGATGAGGTCCGTTGCCACAAACATATATTTGTCAAAACCAAAGCCGCGTGGCGCCGACCAGACTAGTCACGGGTAATGGGCACTAGCTTGCTTGATTCTAGGCCGGGGCAGACTTGGGTAATAGATTAAAATTTGTTCTCAGTTTTTTTATGTTATTATAGTACCTCAGTGTTAATTGTATTTGCACACAGAAAATCTTCAAGCGGGGATGTGTATGTGCATTCATAAACTTATTATTCACAATTAACTCATCTTTAATTTGCTTGAGAGAACCCATGACTCACTTTTATAAAAAATGTCTGAATCCGTAGAGTTGTCATTCGTTACCTTGTTATTTTCATGGCTGCAACATTTTATTGTTTTAGGAATCGATTTTCCTATTTCTATGAATTGAATGAAACATATTTATTTATTGCAATAGCTGCAGAAAAGAATTTGGAACGTTGTTATTTGCTATCTAAACAGATTTACTAAATTTTATTACTTAATAGCTGTCGGCTCCGACTACGTTCGAGTTGAAAAATGTATTATATTTACATGATATATAGCTTATGTTCACCCGGAATAAATAATGTACATTTCAAATGGTAAAATATTTTTTCAGATTGGTCTCACGGTTCCAGAGATTACTTTTATATATATACAAAATGATAAAATTCGCACGTCTCTTTATATTCTTTATTACTAGCTGTACCCGCGAATTCGTTCGCGTGGAATTTAACAAAAAAAGTTATTTAGTAGAAAGCTAAGTTACTCCTTATTACATCAGATACCTGCCAGTGAAAGTCCCGTCAAAATCGGTCCGGCCGTTTCAGAGATTAGCCGGAACAAACAGACGGACAGATAAAAATTTTAAAAAATGTTATTTTGGTATTAGTACCGTATATACATTCATATGTATAAAGTAAAAAGCTGTTATTTTAATATTACAAACAGACACTCCAATTTTATTTATTAGTACAGATTATAGATTTCAGGCAGCTGATTTTCTGAGATGACATTTAGGCCTATACAATGACCCAATATAAGCTACAAATATGTGTAGTACCATTTAGTTAGATGATACGTCGTACAGGTGCAGGGAAACAACTAAATAGTTCTATAATCCGCGTTATACGTACACAGACACGCAATCAGACACACACAGACGTAGATTCCAAAAACTGTTTGTTTCGACATTTACGTCGCTAACAAGCCAATCACCAAAAATATTCAATATAGAATTCGGCCCCACATGTTCATTATTAGGAAGATCATAGGTATGCGCAAACCAGCCTGCAGTTCACAGTTATGTGGCCATCACAAGTATTGGAGATCTTTAACTTATTTCGAAAAGGACTGCAGCACTGACTTGGGACAAATAATAAAATTTCCACACAGAAGAGAAGAGTTACCGACTTTTGTTCGGGTCGTCAGGGTCGACGATGCAAACGTACAGATATACTTAGAATTAATTGGCGAATATGGTGCCGAAGCTGCTGTGGATCACTCTGGTCGATTTCGTTACGGATAATGTGTCGGGTGGAAAAGCAAAGTCTGCCAATTCTATCGGCAACCCAGCTTCCGCTAGCAGCGATAAGCAAAGTTTAAAATTGTCGTCGACCCCAGGCGGTGGGGTGGTTATTAAGAATCCACTGCCCTCGAGGAGACGGTGGATGACACGTGCAGCATTATTTAAGCAGTACACCCCCTGTAACGTGTAGACATCGCGCGGCTCGCTGACGCCGATAACCAAGTCACTGTCGCCTACGTGAACGAAGTTTCTGCTATGGTTTTCAAAGGACCACACGCATTGCAGGTAAAATTTATTTTGTTCGTTAGCTGGTACCTCGCTCATAGCTTCTATCACTCTCCTGCGTCGTTCGGACGGTGTGAGCTTCGCCCAATCTTTTTGCAACTTCCGCACTCTCTCCATCTCGGGTTCATCGCCATAATCATTTAAGATTACATGGGAGAAATATGCCAAGGAAACCTGGTACGGGTCGCCGACAACGCCGTAACGGTTCACCCAAACCATGGGAGCGGTTATGCCGAAAGCGATCTCGTTGCTTTCCGCCACCCCGTGCGACCACAGCGCCACGCAAAACGGTCGGTACCCGTCGATCAATGTGAGCAGTTCCTTGACGGTTCGGAATGACTCGATCAGCACAACATCCCGGTTGGTGTCGCTGCCGACGTACTCTCGAAGGAATATTTTGTTTTCATGCACATACCAGTCGGTGCAAAGGGATTTGAGTTTAGGGTCGATGTCCACCCCTGATCCTGATTGGGTTTTCCATGCAAGTTCTGTTTTGAATTGCTCACACGCGCTTTCCTGCACTAGAATGCGACGGATCCCCCAAAGACCCTGGATATTAAAATATTTGGATTAATAATTGAGGATAATGCAATTGTTAATTATTCTTCAAATCACGTCCCCAGCCTCCCATATCACCACCGGCCCGCCGTGATGATGTGGGGCGGAGTACTCTCCAGACCCCCTCGTATATGAAGAGATACTCCTGTCCTTGAACTGCGTTAAAAACAAATCTTTTGGCAGTCGGATAGAGAATATAATGCCAACTCCAAAACACCTTTAAAGTTTCGAAATTATGTCTCAATTTTAAATCATCACCTGAATCGGCCGAAGACAAAGAGGTGTTCTTTGAAATGTTCCCAATGATGTGCGAAATTTGCCAACCTGCCGGCGTGATAGTTTAGAGTTGAGGGCTGTGCATTCACACACTGAGGGGGGAGCTAAACCTAACAGTGGGACAGTTATGAGTAGTGATGATAATAAGGGAACAAAATTGTCTTCACGGTGTAATTAGTAAGTCTAGATATTAAAGTGTGTTGAATGTTACAGGTGACGAAGTTAAAATACGCGGGCGACATAAGTGACCCTAGTAATTGAAGTCATTATTTATGGAATTTTATTAACACTATTAAAATGGTAAGTGTCTCAAACCTTGATAGACGCTTTAAAACCACCCAAGAAACCATTTATTGGTTAGAAAAGGCGACAAAATTGTTTACACGCACATAGATGCGTAGATATATTCACATACACGCACATTTATTCGGTCATCCGTTTAGAAGTTAAAGTTGCCTCGGACATCAGAATATTGAGATGTCAAACTTCTTTTATCGGGATGTAACCGAAAACATTGTATTTTTTCAAATATTACAAATTACATTTCTCTTACCCCTTTTGGCGCAGACAGAAGCACGTTCACAGCAGAGACCACGTCCGACTGCGTGGTCACCACCCCAATGCAACCACCTTCTAGCACTGAAACATTTACAAGTTCCAATTCAAACCGCTCGAGATATAATGTACTAGAGCAGATACCTCGGGGGATATTAGGGCGCAAACCATTGGTTACCTCGCCAACTTGGATCGCGTTATTTCAAACTCTGTAGCCCAGTGGCGTTGTTTGTGTTCACTAAGGGATCCCGGGTTCAATCCGGACGGGTTAGACATTTTTGTGACAGATAAATAATCTGAATGTTTGTGTATCACGGCACAGAAATAGTAGTGACTGACTAAGACGTTTAGTTCCACTGGACTTCACCTCGTATCGCAACATTTTTTATTATGTATATATTAGTGTTAGTACTGAGATTTATTTACTAAAATCGTATATAAGGTCGTAAGTGAGGTAAGGAAGTTTTAAAAGGTAAGTAAAACCTTACCTTTGTTTTTTGTAATGCCATTACGCTTATCAACTTTAATAGCTTCGTTTTTCATAAACCTCAGGGTGACCGAAACGAACCTGAAGTATTAAAATGATCAGTCAATTAAAATACGTTTAATATAAACTATTAGCAAAAAAAGAGATTTTTTTAAATAGCTAACGGAATCTATATTAAAATGAGCTTGGCAGATTTTGGAATTAATTTAGGTCAAAAATTTTAACAAAAAAAATAAATAAAAACGAAATATATATTACAGTTAATCGAAATTATATAACAACCATTCTGATGAATAATATTAAAAAGTAAACCTAGTTCAGTTACAACTTTGGCAATCTCCGTTCCCAGCTTATTTTTTTTTCAGATACTCTAACTGAGGATAATGATTAGATATTATATATTTTAGTTATAAATTTGTACCCGACACTGCGACACAGTTGAGTAAAAAGGTGACACGCAACAGCAGTGTTTTCAGCAGACAAAATGTCGACTGTTGGAGCCAGTAGAGCGAAGCAACCCAAATCTATTAACGGAGTATCATTTTTCATCACAAGCGGCTCTGAAATATATATGGCGGCTTATTTATTATGTTTCATATCATCGAAACTCTGGAATGTATGATAAAATAAAATGGACCGTAATATCTTCCCCACTAATATTAATTTTGATTGTCTGATGAGATTGTACAAACGTGTCTCACATATTTTAACGATCAAGCGTAGGCAGAGATAAAAAAATGGTACATAATATCCTGATCATCAGAACGGAGATTGAGGCTAAGGACTAATTCGTGGAAGACCAAAAAAAAACACGCATAGAAGACTTATAACTTTTTCAAAAATTACATGGAAAGAGTTAAAGATATAGAAAATAATTGTGTATTTTACTCGGCATTTGCTTTAAGGTATGATACATACTCGTAGTATTAAAAAAATGTCACAAACGAGCAGATAATATAGCGGTAGGTAAATAGTCCTTGTCACGCGAAATGTCATGAATAAGTAAGCATTAAAAGCGACGCAAACAATAAAATAATAATAATATGATTTTTTATAAGAACACTTACTGCAAAGGCGCATTTTATTAGTACTTAGGGACGCCTGGTAATGTAGTTGCTTTATTATCATTTTTAATTCTAGAAACGTAGTTTGAATTGGTTTCTTCCTAATGAGAAATTCCAATTGACAAAACAAATCTACATTATCAGTAATTTTATCTGCAAGGCGATTCAAATTAACAGAGTAATCCAAGCTTTTAACATTCTCAGAAGTTAATGATCTGTTAGAATAATCTAAGCAATAAATTTTATTGCTTGCCGCATCATACATGTATTCATCTTTTTCTTCAACTCCAATGCAGTGAAATTCATTTTTATTTTTCATTAAATATTCCTGAAAGTATATATATATACACCTATTAAAATTTTCAATGAAAAACAACTATGTAAAAAAATATGGAACATTCCTGTTTGAATTTGTTTTTGTCTTTAATTATATAGAAATAACAACCTTTTTCATTGGAATTGTTTTCTATAAAACATAGATATTTTTTATTAATAATGTTTACAAGTGGCACATTTACTTTTTAAATACTTTCTATTACTTATATCACTATGACCATTCATAGTGTTTTAATGTGTAATGGGGAAAAACCAGTGTGAGTTTTTACTTAATAACAACACCAGAAATTATCAGAAATAATGACACTGTATTGATGGAATGAAATAATTGTTTAAAAACTAAAAAACACGCTCTCACGAGTATCTTCAGTACTAATGTACTGTACAAAAAAAAACAAACCAGCTCAGGTCAAGTGAATAAAACTAGTCAAGAAGAATCAAATAAGCGCTAACTCAGTGGATTTCTTAGTAGGCATTCCAGGATTGCATCAGTATGAATTCCTTGTTATCATGTGCAATGAATACAATAAGTCAAAATAAATTTAATGAGTCCAAACTCAGACCACTGCATTTACTAGAAGACATTACATCTATCTAGCACAGTGGTATCATATTATTGTATTGTCAATGAATTTAAATGTGTGCAATTTTTTATGGAATCTGATAATTATTAGAACTAAGTGGCAATCACATTCAAAGATTCCAATACATAAAAATGTTACTAATAAGTGTATTAAAATTAAATTTTGATGTTTTTTTTGTATATAAGTACCACATTTTTAGAACAGACTTTAATTTCTGGTTTTTTTTTTTGCATTCTTCAGAATCCAAACAAAATCCAAAATTTCGTACCAAGGGACCAGTGTAAAATTAATTTAAAAATTCTATCCGAACAGACCAAAGAGAGTTATACAAATATGGTAAAGTATATATAAAATGACAAATATAAAATTATATTAAATAATATCACATTTGTGAACCAGAGAGGGGAACAAAATAAAATGTTAAAAAAAATTACCTGGGCTAGTTTGGTATCCACATCCATTATATCAAACTCTAAATCTGCTGATGATGTCATAATTCTGAAGACAAACAACAAGCAAATTAGTTTCTATGACATACATTTACTTTGGACTTTTGGTAGGAATTGATCATTACCCATTATTGACATGCTAATGTATAATATTACATAGAAATTCAATTCATTATACTCAGTTTAACATACAATTAAAATAATCTTTGTTTTAATTACAATAAATTTGAGGAAATTAAGCCACTGTCAGTTCAAACAATAATGTTTTCCCACCCTAAGATTGACTGATAGAAAATACTTCTACCATTAATTCACCTTTTGTCTTTTACCATTGTAGGGCGCAATAAAGATTAAATAGATAAATATTAACCTTTTTAACTATAACATAAATTCATTTTTCTAAGTTGATCAGAACTGAATGTAGCATCGACTGTTTCAATGTCTTATTTCTGTAATTGATACATTTATCTATATTATAATAATTACAGCCATAACATATTTATTGGACTTTTACAGAGCATCTGAATTTTTTAATTGGTTTTTGTGTAGTATAGCAACTGTTATGCTGTAACAACATGGCTTCAGTGATGCACTATTACTCCTTTGGAGGATATGATGACAACATTACACATATAGTAACTTAATGTGGCAATTACCTATATTAGTGCTTGTTGGAAACTCTAAATTAGAATGCACTAAAGCTACAAATTTGAAGTCAATTTATTACTTATGTAAGTTCAGTTATCCCAATGAACTTTTACACGACTCTTCTGACCGTGACTAGATATTATCAAATAAATTATTTATGTAAGTTAACAATAGATAACCTAAATGGCCCATGATTCTTGATTCAGTGTAATGTTAAAGTGGTTCTGTACATATTATCATACCCTGTAGTATTTCTGTTATACAGGATTTTCGAAAAAAAAAATTGAATTTGAAATAGTTATTAACTTAAAACCTAATTTTTACAAATTACTAAACATTACATGTAATATAAATTATTAAATATTACATAATATGTTGGTTTATGCCTTTTTTTTCTAAACTTACATCTGTATGTAATGATAAAAGATTCTGTATTTAAGTAATATATAGATATATATGTTGCCAAGCAAACGGGAAAATCACCTGATAGCAAAAGGACGTCGCCCAGGGACATTAGTAACACCAAAGGCATCATCAACGCGTTGCCAAGCGAAAACGAAAATAGGGAGCCTCATTATTATAGGCTCGCAGACACTGCGACCGAAACCCGTATGAAACATTTCACGGTCTAAATGTGTAAATATTTCAGTGTATAAATATTTCACATAGTATGAAACAATTTCATAGGTTGAAAGGTGACTGATGACAATAGTATTGGGTAGGTATTGTTGTTAATGTTAATAGTAATACCTGGATTACTTATGTTGGTTCAATTTCGATAAGATCCATTAATTATTTCTTGTTGGTACATATTATCCTGTTATTACTTTAGATATATTATTACCCTATTTCAGTGCATAATGTAGTCTTATCGCTATATAGCTATGTAATATGATCTTAACATAACACTATTGATCTATTCGACCGTCAGATTATCTGACACTAGCAGTCACATGACTTTGCACGTAATGACAGATAGTGTCAGTGCCATCTATGGTCAGTGTTTTCAATCCCAAGAAACTGAAATAACAACAGCTCATCAATAAAAAAACAAGGTGAAAACAGTAGGTACAGTCAAAAAGGCAGATTTCATACTTATCTTCCGCATTGTCACACTCATTTTCTTTATTTAAAATCATACATGTTTTTTGTTAAATTTCTTTATGTGCCTTTCTGTGGCTTCAAATGAGTAGCAATCGATAATTTCGGATTTAGTGTGAAATACAAATTTAATAGTTGTAGTCAATATTCTGTTTTGTTTTCATAATATTTATAGCTGAAAATAATCTTTCCATGTTGGCGCTGCTATGTGGTAGGCATCTTAGCCATCTAGCGTCATTGCGTTTTATTACATAGTGGTTATCAAAGCATATTTGCATAGTGTAATAGGTGGCGCTGAACGCTAATTGAAAAACAGTAAAAGTTAGGACTAAAAACAGGGGCATCAATGTGAAAACAGCAAATCTACTAATAAAATAGTAGGGTTGGTAACACTAGCTAGTGTCAATGTGCGGAAATCCAACAAAATTATTCAAAATTATCGATCAAGTGTTGCCTGCTAAAAAATATAAACTATCATGTTTGAAGCCTTGATGAGTCTTGAGCATACATTTTTTGAATTTTAAAAATATTTATGTATTAACCACATAATAAAATAGTCTACTTCTAATCGGACTAACGTGTTATGTGGTATGGCATGGTATATAATTTCATAAATATAATATATGTAATAAAAAAAGTCGAGCGGCATTTTCTTTTTTGTGGCTAATATTGGTTTAGGGTACTGTTATTTAATTCTTGCAGTTGCTAGTTCATAAAGTATAAATTAGATGTAAATGTATTATCTAATGAATTAAATATTTAATTTGGAAACAGACATAATAATAATTTTTTTACACAAGTAAATATTTTTACAAAAAAAAACCGCTTTCGATTTAAGTAAGGTGAATTTCTCGGTTTAGTTTACTATTTTTTACATTTAGGGTGGTATTTTTTCTTCAAATTAAAATTAGATCAACTCTTAAACAAAAAATGAATTTTCCAAATCGATTAATAAAAGACGGAGATTTGTGTTTGCAATAAAACTTATTGAGAACCTTTTTTGATGACTGTTAAAAATAAAAAGCGTGGATTAAATATTAAAACCAACTAAATAAAATTACATACATTAACTAAAAATAATTTACAAAGTATGTTATGTTGAAATTTTTACTCTATATAATGTTCATGTTCTTTATTAAATTAAAAGTACATTTTCTAGTAAAGAACGATTAATATTATTTTTTCGTTGGGTAAAATTTGATACGATATTCAAATACGTTTTACATATTAAACTGTTAATTCTTATTAATTTATGCACTTCGAATAAACAAAAAAATAAATATTCTAACTTCATACGATGTCATTAACATCTTGCATTAATCAATATTCCGATTATGTATATGATCTATGTAGTCAAGGACTATTATAATCAGAATTCACAACCGTAGATAATAATATTGCACCTTTAGAATGAAAGTGACTTAACTCAAAATTCCTGAAATTCCAGATTTTACTATAAATTTACTTAAAAAAGCCTACTCTAAAACCCCAATTTTTACATACCTTTGTGAGCATTATGGGTAATTTGCAGGGTTTCCGGGGTGCAGGCACCCTTACGATGTTTTCCTGCACCGAAGCAAGTCATAAATAACTTGTAATATGCGCATAATCTGAAAAATTAAAGATGCAGGTCGGATTGAAATCGATGTTCAATCCTCTAGGTTCCCGCCAGGTGCCGATATGACAATGTTGCTGGTATTAATCATTTAGTTAATAAGGGGTTTAAGGGGCTCGAGTGCCAGCCAAGTCAACTAACTGCTGAACAACGGACAAGGCAATGGTGCCGTGGTTTAATGTAGACTATATATGCGCATTGTGGTCCTAATTTTCGAGCGAGTCGAGGAGGGGGGAACGGCTACCACTTATCTTTTAATGAAATGTTTATACGTATTTACATTATTGCAAATTTAGAGTGATTTCAAGTAAGATGACAGCTTCGATTTGACCGGAAAATTGTCGAAGTAATACCGATGGGAATCGCTTAATTTAACGTGTCCGATTAATTCATTCGCTACAGTTTACCTCCAGGGGGCCTGTCTATCTTTGTTTAGATATTCATACAGCAAAAACATAAATATTATGCACCAGCATAGGTATTAAAGAGGTGTATGTTAACTTGAATTCTTCATTCTTCCGAATCTATACACAATTCTCAACTGTCGGCTATTAAAAAGTTTTTATATTTATGTTTTACTTGTGTCATATAGATTCGTTTCAACTTAATTTTCTTTAGACACTAGATGTAGAACCTCATTTTCATTATGATTACTAATTATTACCCGTTTTATAACTGACACTGTGCGTCTTCTTACAGTTATAATCCCCTATTAAATGAGTATATTTCAGTACACGGAAAGGCTGTGTGCTAAATTAGCGCTGCCAGGTTAACGAATTTATTCAGCACGAATTGAGTTTCCCGCATTTTAATGGTTTATTCACTGTGTCAGTAACATTGAAAAGGGAACAATATAATCCCATTTTATCAGCAGTAATCAAGTCCAGAGTAGTAACTCTGTTCGCTTTTGGAAATTTAAAAAAAAAAGAAATTATTTTTTTTCCGACGGGGCCAATTACTTGTGCAAACCATCCCATACCCAGCTGTGCGATAGAATATAATCTGTGCCTTTGCCCTTATTACAGTACGTACAACTATGTACTAAGGTGCCTCGTCGTAGGTTACGTGACAAGTACTTTTTTGGAACTTGACGATTATCTAATATTTTGCTATCTTCTTTTTAGGAGAATATCTTTTTTACAAATGGAACTATTAAAACATTGCATTTCGTTAATATTTACATTCGAATTTAATGGAGCTGAAAAAAATTAATAACCGAATGAACGAACGGCACATTTTGATGAATATCATACAAACAATTAGTTATATTTTTCCTAAAATTTTCACAACGTTCCCTTGCGTTCGGTAGCCGCAGATCATCATCAATTAAGTATTAAAATGATATTCCAGGTTCGGCTGGTTGTAAAAGTATAGTTCTAAAAACACGTTTCTATTTTGCTGTAAAATGTAGATTTGACGATAACAACATTATTTGATTTCCACAGCGATATGTATGATATGTAGGCATATAAAAATTGGTAAATAATAACTAAAATACAAAGCAAGGCCGGAAGATACAAATCGCGTTCTATTCTTTTCAATTTTTTTTGCATGCGATACAAAGAAATAATGAATTAATTACCTATGCTGCCTGTGTCATTCAGTTCCAACAATAATTATTTGTTAAATAATATTTATTATAATTACATTAGTAGGCGTTGCCCGCGACTACAACGACGTGGCACATCGTCGCTAAAATAGGATCTCTCGTAGTGTTGAGTGAAGCCTCTAAATGTAGAACAAGCAGCTGTTTACTTTAATATATTTCGGGACGCGGAAGGTTTAGAGTTCACAGCTAACTAATTTATTCCATTACAAGGTTTCTTCTATTGCTTCTTAAAGTCGTGTTTTCTTATAAATTTAAATATTACTTTAACGAGAGAGCAGTTCCTGCCGTTGTACACTTATACCAATACGTCAATACATTCAATAACTCAACTCAAGTGCACTTGTACTGGCACTTAGGTTCTAGGTGGCCGTTATAAATAGTAGCGCCAAATGTCAGCTCTGTCAATCGTTCCAATTTCGAAAATCAAACAAACGAGTGGCCCACGTCGATATGACGTTTATCAAACAGATAGTGCGGTCCGTTTTTACAAAATACTTCGTTTGCTGGATAACAATACGTTGAGGCCACGTGGACCGTGAAGCCGGGATGTTTGGGAACTAGTGGCAAAAATTGGTTAAAAATGGCTAATATGGCGAGGAGTAAGGGCCAAATGTACAGTGTTGGTAACTACTTGATGACTGGCAAAGTTCTTGGCAAGGGTCACTTTGCAAGAGTGGAGGAAGGCACACATAGATTAATCGGGAAGAAGGTAATATTTATATGCTCGACAGCAAGGCTGTTTATTGCTTTTTAATTACACTATTTGTGTGGTAGATTGGACCAGAGAATGACAACAGAAATGGCTTAGGAAATAAGTTGCGCATTACATGCGGTGGACTACGAATCATGTTCAAAAGTTTGACAGTGTTTGTGTGTGTGAGTCCGTGTTGTGTCACCGCCGTCCACGGATAACCGTAACACTGCGCGTCACGAACAAGAAACGCGTTTGCGTACTGTAGGTCTCCGTGCCGGTGGCATGGATATACAGAAGTACGACATCACAGACCTGCCCGCCTGACCCAAAAATCGAACTGGATCCCTACGCTCGATAGACACGGTTTTCTCCAGGATTGTCAACAGATCTTTTATGAAAGGATAAACATTACTAAAATAAACATTAAAGGATACATAATTTCTCCAGTAATTCGATTTATAGTGGTTCTGTTACATGGTTCTGGGTTTGATTTCCAACCGGAGCAAGAAGATAAATGTTATCTGATCCTTATGCGATGGTGACACTGGCGATACTTCTTGTGTAAATTTTATGTTATATGACTTGCAAACAGGACATGCGTTTGTTTTTGCTACAACACTTATTCAGTTGCCAATGATTATGGTGCAGGGAGGTAGCATTGTGGTAGGGCTTTTTACCTGGGTGGCTAGCTACCCTCCTTTTTGAATCAACCATAAAATGTGTTTACGTGTTTCGTTTGCAGTATCGGAGACCCAGTAATAAGCGGGATCCCCGTTTCTATCATGCCTGGCAATGCGACGGTAGTCGGTAACGTGTCTTTATTGTAGTCCAACGGTTGGCATGTCTGTTCGTTTTTAGGTCCTTTGCATTAACAAAAAAACCACTAGATGAATCGGGTTCATTCTTGATTGTGATAGACATTTACTAGACATACGTAATGATATTATTGTTTTTTTTTAAACGTTTATACACTCACACCACCGCACTAGTATTCTGTGTTGCGGGCGACATGGACGTACTCAAATATGACATTACAAACACCCATGGCTCGAGAACAAACATTTATCTGTCACATAAATGTCTGCCCTGGCCGGGAATCGAACCCGGGATCTCGGGACCTCTAGCTCGGCAGGCACCAACTGGGCTATGGAATCGTTGTTTGTGTAAGATCTCTTCTCTCACCTGCGGTTACGGGAGCCAGGACGTAGCAAATCTTAGTGCAGGGATGTCTCTGTCTGAGAGTCTTGTAACTGGGTTTTTGCTATCAGCTTGTAGGAACGTTTATTATTTGCCAGGTGGCGATTAAGGTGATCGACCTGACGTGCATCAAGGAGGAGTACGCTCGCCGCAACTTGCACCGCGAGCCGCGGGTCATGGCGCGGCTGCGTCACCCTTGCATAGCAGCTCTCTATGAAACCATGATGGTCCGTATAACTGTATTGCACCTACATCTTCTTTACGTTTTCAAAAGTTACAGTTCTTTTGAAACTGCGCTCGTTCCGATCTACGTGCAGGGGTTGGGAAATTACGCCATTTAGGGTGCGTTCCTAGTGAGAGAAATAAACGAAGCCAAGCTGAGAACGAGACGGTGACAGGCCGCTATACTCTGCTCCTCTACCCCGTTTTACTCCGCACGATTTACAATTACTGGATATCAAATAAGTAATTTGATTCTCTGCATGTGTCCTCTCAGGTGGTTATCCCTACTGTACAAACGCAGCCTGGCTGAAATCCAGCTGGACAAACACACAGAAGATCCCAATTTGGGTGCTGCAATTATGTGCAGAAAATAAGGGTGGCGGGTATCCATCAACCACCACCTATCGTAGTATTATGATATGGACCACTAGTGGTACTCATAACTGCTTCGATGTTTCTGAAAGTACGTTCATAAGTGTAAGTAAGTAAGTGTTTCGGTGCTTCGTACAGTACTGCGTTAATAATGGCGGTCGTGAAGTCTTGTCAGAAGTATAGTATAAGAAGTTTCGACACTCAGGTTGGCCTCGAACTTGCACTGGACAAGCGTGCCAGGCGTTCGGGCAGGGTTGCCATGTACTATTTTGTTTTTCGGCTATTAACTTAAAAAACGTCAATTATTTAAATTAACATCATTTTGGAAATATCTTACAGATCTCATTAAAACTACAGTTAGTATTAGTAGATATAATTTTAAAAAACATTCAATATTAATATTATCTATTATAATCTTCTAAAAATAGTACGCGTACCTACCTATGTATTTTATAGTTTCGATACTCTGTGTCAGTTAACAAATAGGGGCTAGTTTGGACACGTTCGGATTTCGTTATTTGTAACTATCTTACACGTAAGGATGTTCAAAAATAACGGCAAAACTTGAACAACCGACGCGTAATGTTTTACTCTGCAAGTTGTAAGCTATAGTCGAACAATTATAAATATGCTGTAGTAGTGATCGGTGTTGGTGTGTGCAGCACGGGCCACGGCTGTACGTAGTTATGGAGGCTGCGGGCGGCGGGGACCTGTGCACGCATGTGGTGGCGGCACGGGGCGGCGCCCGGGGGCTCCCCGAGGCGCGGGCCAGATCGCTCGCGGCGCAGCTCGTCTCCGCTGTTAAACACATGCATGCGCGGGGGGTTGTTCATCGGTCAGTTAATTCAAATGTCAATGCACCTCTTCGAAACCACAAGTTTCAAATTATGTATAAATGTAATGTTTATCGAACGGATGGGTCATCTGATGGTGAATGAAGATCATTCACTACCCATGGATATTGTCGAAACACGGGTTGTAAGGGTTTTAACAACTGTGCCTTATCGCCTCACAGGAAAGCGGTGAACACGCGTTGAAATTTTGGTTGGTTCCTAATACCTCGCTATCCCATATACTGGTGATTATACCACCTGCTACAGCGTTTGGATTTTTTCAAAAATGTATATAATTTCTACCCATGTTATTGATCTATAACTCTTGTATGACATTGAATCATAGCAAAAGTAAACGAATAATTAACCAGCAGCAATGGGGAGAAAGGTTATAAGAACCGTCCGTAAATCAACTGGATATTATAGAAATAAAAACAATTGTTTTATAAGGAACTTAGGGCAATTTTACCAAGGTGAAG
This sequence comes from Megathymus violae, assembly GCA_003671415.1. Lineage (NCBI taxonomy): Eukaryota > Metazoa > Arthropoda > Insecta > Lepidoptera > Hesperiidae > Megathymus > Megathymus violae. Next base: position 501,668 of record PDGT01000070.1, on the reverse strand, counting down.
AGCAGATAACTTAACAATAACTTATCACTATGCGTGAGTGCCGTGGGGATTTGACTGAGCGGTACAGAACCTAGCGACAGACGACAGAATCCACTATGGCCAGCGGTTCGTTTAGGCTCGTGGTAGATGGCTTGATCCACCTACTACCAACTAGTTTTTATGCCTACTAAAATGTCCTTTGGTTGTAGATATAAAAGAAACAGTTTTTAATCTGAAATCTTAAGTTGAAGTAATGCAAGCAAACAGAATTGCATGTTGAATTTTTTGATGGTTGACCGCTAATGTTATATTATGTCTTGTATTTTTTACTTCGGTGGTCATTATAGTCAACTTCATCTAAAAAAAAGAAACCGGATGACAGCATGTTTCATAACATGCAGTGTCCGTTTAAAATTGTTTTATTTAAAAATAATTGCTTGATTTGTGTGTTCCAAAAATAGAATGATTACACTGCAAACACACCGTTGTAATTTCGCTAAAAAGGCATTATAAAATACGGTAATATTGTTGCGAATATTTATTCCACAAGCACTCTACTTGCTGAGTGTTGACGTTTAGCATACGTTGACCTTATCTTATGCTTGTGTTTCAAAATTATGAATCAGCTCTGTAGCTCACGTGTAGGATTTATAGCTACCAAATAGCGATATTTTTTTTTATTACTATACTAGCATCAAACGAGCCAGCCTAAACGTGACGTTGCGCCTAAATGGCTTTATCAATGTTGAGCCTAACCTTGCCTCGTGGTGTATCCTACCGATGAATTCACATGACCCAGATTTCTTTCGATGAAAGTTAATGGGTTCTGTACCGTCTAATTTAGTAGCAAGTCACTCTTCATACTAAGGTTCTCTCCACCAACAAGCTAGAATATAATATTGTATATAGTTAGTATTACTTTCTAAAATCAAGTGTAAAATGTTTTGACGGAATTCAGTTGCCGTGTTGGAAAGGCTCTGGACGAAAAAGGAAGGTCTTAATATAGAGTGCATCACTAACGTATTGCTGGCCTAGAATTAATTGGGGAATCCGCCATCTTACCGTCTCTTCGATATAGATAACGAAATACGTTAATATTTCACGTTCATTTTAGAAGGCGGGTAGTATGAATACATTTGGTATTAACCTGAGTATAAAGAAAAGTAAACTTCTACATCAACACACGTTATTACTCCGCCCGTGTTCAAAGCGCGATGCATCACCGGCAGGGGAGAATGACTAGGAGTTTAGGATGAATGGGGAGACCCTTACACCTTAAAATAAAGTGTTCCACTGACTGAGGTTACTGCCTTAGTCTGATGAGGAATACTCTGATGTATACCTATGCTCGTTGGTTGATTACAAATGAGTCGGTTGCAGTTGTCACACTGCCAGGAGGACTGTACTCCCGTTTGTTGTACAATTAATATACTTCCGGACCAAAAGGCTAATTAAGCGTTGTCTTATCTTTTGCAGCGATTTGAAAATGGAAAATATTATGTTGGATTCTACCAAGCAGTTCATCAAAATTGTCGGTAGGTATTAAATAGTGCCCTATATTTTTCACCTAACATACTACCCTGTAAGTTGTCTGTGAAAATATAGTGACATTAGCGTAATGAAATCTAGTTCATGAAATTTTTGACGACTTCTAATTACTGTGATTCTGATGAGAGCGAAATTAATTCTACATCTATATCGATTGTTATTTAACAACAAAGGTACGTGATAAAATTAGCAGTATTACATTCTTGTAAACGTAATCAATGGAAGTTTATCAATCAGGTGATCATGAGACGTACGCGTGGGTAACTAAAGTATACCTACCAATGTGTCTCGACTTGCTGCAAACCGTGATCGTACTGCATCCATTGGTGCCTACTTCTGTGCATCTGACACTGTTAATTTTGAGTAAATTGTGATCAGTACTGGGTTTTTTATTTGTTTTTGATTTTTTTTTGTTCCGCTTAGTGTTTACAATACATACAGCCTTGGCCAAAAGTATTAGGCACCACCAATAAAGTTACTGCACATCTGTGCTAGGTGAACAACGAGTAATATTCTTTTTTTAAAGGATTACCGGTATAATGACACGCTATTTAAAACAAATGGGCCGCATATTTGGTGGTCATAAAACATCTGGTGCATCAATAATAAAATATTCGTTTTTTCTTGGTCGTTTATTTGTAATATTCGGTCAGTCTGCATTTGGAAATCATAGTGTAAAGATCGTACATTTGTGGTTTCGTGATTAAATTGACCGTGACCGGCACTCACGCAAATAAACCAAAAACCGGCAGAAAACGAGTTTCTACAAGCCGTGAGGACAGGAAACTTATCCGTGAGTCTTTGAAAGACAGAAAAAAAACTTCTTCGGAGTTAGCTGCGTCTTTAACTGAAGAGTCCGGAAAGCCGATCAGCGCTCGAACGGCTA
>PDGT01000070.1:459360-499129 GCA_003671415.1 Megathymus violae | reverse complement strand
ATCCCCAGACGTGTGCCTTAAATTTGTACGCAGCATGCCTCAGAGAGTTGCTGCTGTAATAAAAGCCAAGGGTGGTCCAACAAAATATTAGTTTTTTTAATATTTATTAAGGAAATAAAATTATGAAACAACTAAAACTAGTTTTATTTTTTTTATACCCGAAATATGCAGCAAGTTGTAGGATGCCTAATACTTTTGGCCAAGGCTGTATATTACTTAAATAAACATCAACTTCTTATAACTATCCGACTGCTGTATACAATTACATTACATATCTGCATGCACCAAGAAGTTGTATGCAAGTTTTCTATTGTTATATAATACTTACTTATTCGATTGCATCTTATTATTTTTATATCATTTGAGTTTAATACAAATGTGTATGTGTCAATAGTAAGTGTTGATGTGTAAATTGACAGATTTCGGTCTGTCGAACGTGTGGAGCGCGGGCGGCGCGCTGCGCACGCAGTGCGGCTCGCTGGAGTACGCGGCGCCCGAGTTGTTTGTGGACGGTCGCCGCTACGGCCCCGAGGTCGACCTGTGGAGTATGTAAGTGTTGGTTTAGTTACTTTTTAAATCGGTTCACGAGGACGAAATAGCTCTAGCGATCCTCGAGTTCCAAGCCAACTCCTCTCTCCCACCCCACGAGGGACGCCGCGGTGGCGATTGTGGCTCGGATGTGCACGCGTCGCGTGCCGACGGAACCATGGCATGGTGGTATGTTTTTTGATTTGGTTTGTTGATTTACCTGCTAAAAGCCATCCTTTAATTTTTTTAACTTGTTTTGGTTGAAGCACTGTTTTCAGTCAGTTAACAGCGGGTATATGATTACCTTGTCGGGCGGCAAGATGTCGGTGATGGCTCTGGGGTATGAACGTTTTCAGATATGATTAATAACTTCTTCTTTGCTTTTTTAACTCATAATAATTTATTTGAAACCCCGTGAACGTAGGTATATTGCTCAAAAAAGGCTGGAATTAAGTCTTTTTTAACGATTACCCCATTTATTTTATATGACCAATAAGAAATTTTACTATATTGTCGCACGTGTGAATGATTATCACTTGAGAGCGGCTCGAGCGTCTGCTGTTTTTTTTTGTTTTTTTTGTGTTCGTAATTATCAGGACAAGGTTTCTATGAAATAAAATTGTTGTGATATTTTTGTATGAGAATCTCAAAAAAATACGACGTTCAGTTTGGCAATTCAATTTAAAACAAGAATTTATTGAATAAATCTTTTAATGAACTGATTAACGGCCACACAACGTACGTGGAGAACGTGGAGACGTCTTACGAAACTTTATTCATAAATTAATTGCATCCGTGCGAAGTTGGAAAGAATCACTAATTTAAATTATTTTTCGTTAAACGAGTACGCTTGAGACTCATTCTCATATCGGTCACTCGTTCACTAAAGATTTGCTATGTATTGTATGCGTGTACGTACGTACGTTGTCCAGCGGCGTGATAGTGTACGGCATGGTGACGGGCGGGCTGCCGTTCGGCACCGAGGGTGCCGAGGGCCAGTCGCGGCCGTTGCTGCGCGCCGCCATCGCGCGGGGCTTCGGCCGCAAGCAGCACAGCGCGCTCGCCTTCGTCTCCAACGGTAACTACAGTTTGGCCGCTTTACAAGGGCTCTATGAAATGATCGCTTACTAAATTGTTTCGTTATAATCAATAGATATATATTGATATAGCGGACGCACCAGCGTGTCTATTTTTTAATGCCGACAAACGAGCGGGCGAGACTTATCTGATGGTAAGTGGTCACCGTAACCACGACATTAGTAACACTAAAGGCATCGCTGATGCGTTGTCTGTCAATCAACAAGAAGTAATAAAGAAAGTACTGGCTCTGAAGCCTCCAGCCGGAACACGACGATTCGAGCAAGAGGGTGGTAGCTAGCCAGACAGGCTTCACGGAAAGATAATAATACCACAAATAATATTAATGCCTTAATAATAATACTGGTAATATAATCCTTACTCGAAACCCTACAACCAAGCAGGCCGGCTTCTGTCGCCTCTTACGACACCCTGTTCTGCCAGCATGGGATCGGGGGGGTATTCTAGGTCGCTCCACTACGACCAATCCCTTATACGTCAACACGCGGTAAAAACCTCCCATACATTCTTTGGTTATTAAAATAAATGTTCACACCCTCTCACCCTCGCATACGGCAGGGTACATCCGTGTAAATATGATATTACAAACATTTTAAAACAGATAGACGACCCGCGATTTATCGTATGGAATTTGTATCGTACAGGGTGTATGAAATTATAAAAGTAAGTTGGGGATTTATACGGATTTGACACGATAATATTAAAATTAGTAATCCGTCGTCACGTCCCTTCAGATAACCTACGCCTTAAGTTTAGAAATAGCACCATCGATTAAGAAATGCGTTTTTGTACTTACATGAAATAGACACGTATTAATATATTATAATAATTGCAGTCTGGTGGTCAAAATTTTATTTACTGGCTTATTAATAGCATGTGCATATTAACTTTTGATTCCAATGTCTTGGAAACAAAGCTATAAGTTCCAAATTTTTTCAGTGGTTTTACTGCGATACGTCATCAGACAGATAAGAATCGTTCCGTGTCAATAGCAAAGTGTACATACATTAAAATTTCCAAAAATATTCTATGTACTGATAGATGTTGACCCCGCTACACCTATATTATTAGTATATATATATATTCTGCGAAGGTTTAAACTTACTTTGTGATAGCCATGTGTTGTTTTAAAGGATGTGTTGAGTAGTTTGTTTCGACGTTCCTTCTCCCCAATGTTAAAGAACCTTTTCGAAACGGTAGTAGAAGCAAAAAATGACGTGCATAAGTGTATTTACAAAGTAGCTAAATGATTAAATAATTTTAATATTAAGATTTGGTAAGGTAAGGTTTGTAACAATGATTAACAACTGGAATATTAACGGGTTTAATAACTGTAACATAATTTACACATTTATACATAATTAAGTGATGAAACACCCGGAGGCGTAAACATATCAACAAATGACATTTTTACAGCAAGTTTTGGTTACGACTTTTCATACAATGATTTTTGGCTATTGCTATTGCAATTAGGAGATTGTACGTAAATATAAAACTTTTAATATTACAGTACAAAGTTACATTAAATGTACACTATATAGAGTTACACAGTTTATCGCACTCACGATTGACACACACACGCGCACACAGTAACATGTACATATATCGACATCCACAGCCGCCGATGTACCGCCGACTTACTTAATCATAGTCTCTCCGCAAATTGATGAACTCGCGGTCCTCTTGGAACCTGAAAATAATGTCAAATATATTTTACTCAAGTATATACTGCCACTTAATAAAAATCTGCCGTTATTATAATGAGATTTGTTAAACTTCATAGGAATTGTGTTTTTGGTTAATTTTATTTGTCAATCCCAAAAGTAGGTAATCCAAAACGCAAAGAACACACAGACCCAGAAGAAGGCCTGTTGCAACTGGTCGTCGCTCTCATTCACATTTGTAAATAAGATAGTATGTTAAAGACCCTAATGCCAAAAGAAAAGTTGGCAAACTTGTACTGTGAAGCTGGTTAAACAATGTAGTTTTTTTGTAGTAGTAGTAGTAGTTTTTTTGTAGTAAATTGTAGTTTTTAATTTTTGGCTTTTTTTTCGAATCGTTAATTATTTAAAAAATCGATCATTCAAGCAATCATTCTATCCAGTATAAATAATTGATTCGTCTTTCCCATCACTACGATTCAAAGACAAAATCTAGAGTTTTTAAAAGTTAAACACCTGCTGGTAATTTTTATCTGTGCAAATGAATTCTGATATTACACTTTTGAAAAAAAATTACATGATGTAACGGTAAAGTCAAAGCAGTTTTTGATAGTAATCGAGACATGTATGTTTAATGAACAAATCTAGATGTTTAGTCCTTAACTCAAAACGGGGAGTCGATATGAAAATTTGTGATTCGTGTTCATTTACTAAATAAGACGAATATAGAAAAACCGCCTACACATTATAACATCATAATGTTAATATTTTGTAATGCAATTGGAAGTTTTCGTTGAAGATAATTATGGCCTCCCAAAATCATTATTCTGTGTCCCTCGCTAGTCGTGTCATATTGTTTGACATGTTACACGGGGGCCTTGTGTTCCGAAAGTGGCCTCAATGAGCGTTACTAAGAAATGGCCCGACGCCGCGCCGCGGTTTAGCATAGTTTGAGAAACTAACCGTCTTTCTGGACCCTCAATGAAATTTTCTTGATACTTTATTATTGCAATGTCACACGAGTTCGCGGTATTACGCGCACATTACTTGTGTCAATTTTGTAATTAGAATGCAAGACCTTTATCCAACATCTGTTGGAGCCGCGCGTGGAGCTGCGCATGAAGATCGAGGAGGCGGCGCGTCACCGCTGGCTCAAGCGGCCCGGCATGAGGATGAAAACGCACCCCTTCGGCAACATCGACCCCAAACTCAACAGGGAGGTAGGTATAAACAGAAAGAGATAATTATGTTATCGCTACTAAGACAGATGAATATACAAAACTATCGGTTAAACGGTCCTCGGCAAATAACAGCCGATTACCGCCGCCCATTGATGCCTTAAAGTAATTAGCAAAATGTTACCGGCCAAGTTGGAAGCGGGGTTTCCTTTTATTACTTTTACATTACTCTGTATTTGAGGGAGCTCGGAAAGTTCTGTACCCTGCACCTATACGGAATGCTGGCGGAGTTTTTATGTCAACCGAAAATCTTTAATATACATAGTTCAACGACTGGTTATATACCATTAAATCGAGAACGACGGTTTAACATGCCCTACGAGTTACGGAGGCGCTAAAGAAATTTTACCATCAGTGGTCACCCAGCCAAGTCGTGTTCAGACCCGAGAACATTATTTATCTGTCACCTAAATGTCTGGCCTGTCTGTTAGAATTGGACCCGGGACCCCTGCCTCGGCGGTCAGGGACACTACCAACTGGGCTATGGAGTCGGAGATGTAGGTAGAATTTGGGTTTGGGTCTAATTAAACATGTTTATTAGGTTTAGTTACTGGAATATTACATCCTCACCATTAACCAATAAATGGTGCTATTTTGGAAGCTGTATCAAGTAATTCGCTGTTGCTCTTATAACAAAATTATACTGGGATACCGCTAAGATTTGCATGGCTCTTGCAAATAATGTGAAAACCGTGTATATCTTTGCTTCACAGTTGTACAAGCAAATATCTGAATTATGCGGCCAAACTATAATGGATGTTGTGGCGCAGATAAAGGCAGATCCATTCGGAGCTATGGCAGGCATCTACAACATCAAGATCCATATCTTCCAGCTGCAAGCGCCCCCTGGCTCGGATCTGCTCTGGTCCTCCAATACACAAGAACCCAGATCTGTATCGCCACCCGAATACCGTCCGCGACACGAGTTCGACCCGGAGATGCTGCACGTCGATCGTTCGAGATTGGTGACCCCGGAGAAGCAGAGTTCGGTGAATTCAAATAAATCTCGGCCACAAAACGACCCGTCCAAGACTGTAGTTGTAAAAACGAACGCGCAGAGTGTTAACGGTGTGACGAGGAGCACCTCGTCGAACACAGTGGAAAGATTAGCACAAACACAGAGTCAGCAAACGCAGAGTGAAGCGAAGAGTCTGATTGCGAAGAGCAAGATCATGCAAAACTATTCGCTGAACAAGCCTCTGACGTCTTTACTAAAGAAGCCTTTGTTCAGGGTCTTGGAGAGCGGGGACTGCGGCACCAATCCAAATACGAGATTGCCGAGCATTCACGAACATTCCAACACGGATTTGAACGAAGCGAGAAGGAATCTGCGTAGGACGGGGAGGGCGCCGTGCGTGAGGAAGGCCAACTTAGAGGAGCCATTGAGGTTGAACAGCTGTCCGGGCAAAGGCGGCGAGGTGAAGCGTTCAGAGTTCTATCGTCGCGCTGGGGACGGGTTGCCGAGGTGAGACAGATCTATACGTTGTGAACACGTGACGAGTTGAAGTTTAGTCCTCAGTAGTGATGTTGCTAGAAGCGCAAATGTTGTCTCGGTTTACAATATTCAAGTTGAAACTATAAAAACAAGCTTCAAGTAAAGAGTATCTATCTGTAACGCGAACGTGCTAGAAACTCGACATAGTTGGAAGAGGGACGGGGTTGTGTTTGAACCGTCTCTTTGTTCTCCAGAGGCGTTAGTTAATTTATATTCGTTATTCGCTGCACCTGACGGTAATCATCTGAATGTAACTCGTTTACGAATGAATGGACAGACGTATATTCAGAATTTTTTTGCATATATAAAGTTCTGTGTTTACTTCAAATTGTGACTGGATATTATATACGTTAAGTTTTAAGACAATAATAATATTTTGTCGTAACAGTTGGCGAGCCAGCGGCGCCCCCACGCCGCCCACTCGGATATTGCTGCAAAGTAACGCAACTACAATCAAACGGGCCTCTCTAGGGTACGTTTAGGCCGTAGTCACACATCGCACCCTTAGAATGAAAGGGACTTAACTCAAAAATTGCAATTTATGGGAAATGACGAAGAAAGTTTTCAAAAATGTATGGTCTTGAGTAAATTTAAAGAGACTGATGTATGAGGTTTTCCCTTTCTCACTCATAATACTCATAATTCGGGCTCTTTTTCACCATGGGGTTTTAGAGTAGGCTTTTTAAGTAAATTTATAGTAAAATCTGGAATTTCAGGAATTTTGAGTTAGGTCACTTTCATTCTAAGGGTGCGACATGACCGTTACACACCTACCCGCGCGGCATTAGCGTGTTCCAAATTTAAATAAACAGTGAGACAGGTTATAGTTTGTCTCCTTTTACAATGTAAGGATTAAATGCTCAAAGTCTGTGTAACATTCGTGGAGAATTCTGTTGTGGCGATTTTTTAATTTACACAAAACTTTAAAAAATTATAATTTTGTATAAACTATCTTACAAACATTTGACGCACTTTTACGTAGGTATCCTTACCTACGGCAGCGGAAGTTATATGGATGTTTATACTATATTCGGTTGCGAGTATGAGAAATTCTGATGCTCTTTAATCTGTGTTTCGTTACCGTAGTGTCAAATCATTCATAATTCTCGTTTGCCGCAATAGTTTTCTTATCTGTCGTGTCGGCACAACTGCCAGTCTTGACGTGCTCCGATATCGCCGACGCGCGCGCATCTGAATTAACTCAGTTGTTCAAAGGCAAAAAATTTTGTGCAATCGGGCGTGATCGCGTATTATCTTCATAATCGTTCATCTTCGAGGTGGAAGAAAACACCAAAAATCATAACGAACATCAAAAATTATCGTGTATCGTCTTGACTTGTTAAGCGGTCTGTCCCAGGTTCGCGTTCAGCCATTCCCATTTCGGTCGATGCGTACGCTACACTGTGTGTGTTGTTTACATATGGTTTATTGTTCCGCAGGAATATTGTCAGTCCCCATTCCTCTTCGAACAGTCACTGCAAGAGCGAGAGAGCGATGCCGGTAAGGAAATACAATTGAACAATAAATATTTATGGACAGCTACCGGCACGCAGAATAAGAATAACGTTGATTCACATCGGATTTTCAGCGACTGTGTACACCATATCAAAAGTATTCGTATTTAATATAGTATACATAAGTATTTTTTTTGCCGGTATAATTTTGTTAAAGGGCTCTAATGGACTCCTAGACCATCCAGACGGGCCGTATCGATTTCACGAGCGCATCCGTATCTCGGAAAGCACGTTGAGCTTCATAATTCCGGTTGTTTCCGACTTGTCTGAGACATTCTGCGCCTAAGACCTGCTACGCTCCCGTCGGCTACTAATCTTTCTATCGCACCGCTGGACGTCAGCGAGTTTTCTGCCGCCCTCGGTGATCCACCTTGACAGATATCGACGATGCAGGTCGGGTGGCACTCGACGCGGAGCGCCATGGGCCACGAGACCACGCACCTCCACCGGCTGAGAAGAACGGCCCCAATGAAGTAACTACGCATCGGGCGTGGTCCAGTTTGTCCGTGTTTGGGGAGTCACGCGTTTCTCCGCGTGCCGCGACGGGCGCTCAACTTTACGTGAAACATTTTGCCTTTTTATTTGGTCTACATAATGCGGTACATTCACTAAGGGAATTAGTCCGTGAATAACTGTCGAATTAAATTGGGATTGCTTATAAATAATTTGTCGCTGAAAATTATATATTTGACGTTACTTCAGGAAATAAATTTGTTTGTTTGAGACAAATTGTAAAATTACAGAGGTGTGCGATTATCAGAATGCTCGGAGTGACGTTGCCTCCACCGACTATGGAACGACTGGATCACGTCAAATTTTCGATGATTTATACATTTCTAAGAATTTTGTTTGTTAAATTATTTACGTGCAAACCTCCGATGTAATTTTAAGCGAATAGAGAAGTTTTATCGTGATAATTGGTACGAGGCGGCGAGTGCGATTTTTGGACGATTTTATATAACTGTTGTGGTTGTAACTAAATAATAGAGTGATGTATAACACTGATACTCTAGTATTTTATTAAAAAATCAACATCGCATTTCATAAATCATTAACAACCATTATGATTAGGTATTTTATAATTAAAAATACTAGTTTAATATTATTAGAACTTAGTCTTATTACAAATGTTCGTTAACTAGTTCACTCTTATCGAGTTGTAAGTTGACAACTCAACTTCTCAACTTCTTTTAGACACGCTTCAGTTTATGTAACTTGGACAAGCAAGGATGGCGTGTACTCACTTGTTTCAATGCAGAATATCAGAATACAATCTATATAAATACGATAGCTAGGTCTGTCGGAATGAGCGCATCAAGAAAATTCAGTTTTTTAAAGATTATTTTTATTTTTATTTTGGAGAGCATAAAATACTTCTCCTTCAGATTTGGCCGATAGGGTTCGAAGATGGTCATCGATCTGCTCGTATGTCGCCTGTTAACATTTTAAAAGTTTGCTTTGCAGTTACCACTCGTAGAGTCTACTACCCTGATGATGCTGTTTCGGAGCGAAACACGTGTTGGTATAGAAATTGTGTTGGTATATATCATCATACGAGTACACTGTGTTTGCGGATTGTTGCAAAGTAAATTAATACTATTTTAATTTTAAAAGCTTCACTGTGAATGAAATTATAGCGTGCATGATTGATATGAATCCGAGTCCTCGAACGAGAACCGAACTTCCAACAACTACTGCAGACAGATGTTTGCTCGCCGTCATTATGTGACATGTCCAAGAATTCACAGATAAATAAAGAAAAACATCTTAAGTTCAATATTGACAAGCTGTCATCCGTCATTGCTGCCTGACAAGTGTCATCTGTCAAAAGTCACCGGAGTCTCGCCGCGGCCGCGACCCGTGCGTCAGCGTGCGAGTACCGTGATAAAATGCAAACACCGCCCGCTACAATGCCCGGCGATAATTTCGAAGCGATTTCATCCGGCGGTAGACTGACCGTCAGTAGGAGGGCATGTGCGCGGGGTTGGTGATGGGCGCGAGCCGCGTGTACGTGGTGTGCGCGCGCGCCGGCCGGGGCCACTCGCCGCCCGCCGGCTCGTTCTTCAGCACCGCGACGCACTTCCACTGGTTCAGGTATTGCACTGCAAACAGACGCGCTGCTGCAGGTCTGCTCTACACGAGTGCATCAATATTGTCAACCAACGTTCAGTATTCGGTTCAGTTTAATTTTTGTTAGATAAATATATGTTGGGTTAAGCGTTATGCCCTAATGTTATAAAACTTTACTTTGAGAATTTATTAATCCCCGAAAATGATAAAACATATGACATCCAAAAGCTCACTTTTGGAGCTTATCTGTTAAACATTAATTTTGAAACCATTATACCTCAAAAGCTTGCCTAGAAAGCTTATTATTTCATCGAAAACCTTGCTTTATTGCCTCGTGAAAGCCTAATTTTGTAGCTGACTTTCGTTCACAACCGAGCTGTCAGGGCTGCATTTCATCCCACAAGCCGTAGCTAGAATAGCTCACTCTTCCAGAGGCGCACGCAGCAGTCGTCCCCGGAGGAGGCGAGCAGCGTGCCGGTGACGTTCCACGAGACGCGCCACACGCACGAGCAGTGCTCCTCGAACGCCGCCATCACCTCGCACTTGAACCGCACGCCGCATCCGCTCCCGGACGACTCACTGGAACAGATAACACGTTCAACTTGCCTTAGTTATATTGAAACTACTCTTACCAACTGACAGTTTTACTACGTGACAGATTGAGAAGACAGTAGGCTTTTCTTTGTTATTAATAAATGAATGAGTGCCTGGATCAACTGATAGTGGGCGGCCAGTGTCGCCAATTGACGGTCATTATGTTAAAGTAATCACCGATTAACTGGACCTCGGATACTGCATCTCCAAACGCAAGTGGCAGCTAGTCGAGAACCTACCGCCACGCACGACGCGAACGGGCGGCTCAGAGCCAACGACCTCCAACTAGAGGATTGTCTCGTTTATTGTTTAGCAGGTTTGCATAAAGAGCGGATTTAAGGCCCCTTATTATTGCAACGGTTGTTTTCGCGTCAAGCACGTTAAAATAAATCACGAGTCTCACGGCAAAGGTTCAATCTTAATGATCCGCACGTCCTTGGTGGCGACGGCCAGCAGGTGGAAGGAGCGCCCCAGGTTCGGCGCGAACGCCAGGTCGTTGACCGGCTCCATCACGGACGACAAGCAGTCGGTGCGCGTCCAGCGACGAGACGCTTCGCTGTACCTGTATAGAGATGCGCAATTACATCACCCTAAATTGAAGACTTAATATATCGAGGTGATATTTGATAATAGGGAATGAAGTCAAATAAAAAAAAGATAAATATTCAGGACAGCGGCCGTGTGCCCATAGAAGACTTCATACACCATTGATACTACATTATGGAGAACTATCACTGAATACAAATACGCACATAATTTTGAAAAAAGTTAGAGGTGCTCACCATTATGTGGAATCCACTAGATCAAGAACATTATTATTATTAATTATATTATATTAATATTATTATTAACATTATTCCAACCCGCAATGTAAACTGCTATTACTCACTCATATATGAAAACTTTGCCGTTACACACGCCGCCCTTCTCATTCTGTACACTGGAAGAGTTTCCTACGTTTGGTTCGTCGCTGCCCACCGCAAGCATCGGAGGGTTGGAGTTCACTCTGTTACATTGTTATGGAAAATATTTTCATATCTTACAGCTGGATTTTTTATGTATACAATATAAGTAGAAATACAATTAAGCTTTATTAAATATGATTCTGGGTGCATGTACATAGCAGAAATTTGAGCAGATGGGTCAATTGTCTGCTATTAAGATTGTCGTCACTCATGATTGTCCACCGATTAACACCAAAGGCATCACTGAGGCATTGTCGGTCAAGAAGAAAGTGAAAAATTTGCTTTTAACTTACAGTCTGACACTTAAAAGTGAATGAAACATTAAAATATTTCACCCATAATTCTTTAGGCATGCAAAGAAGTCTACCACTGTCAACTATACCATAGAGATTCATTTGGATGGTGTAAAGACTACCTCCACCAAGATATACATAGATAAGACATGTTAACACAGTACAAAATATATTCTATTTCCACAAAACCACTATTTATATTAGATATGTCTTATACTGCAAATTGGTGACGGTGTTAAGTTAGTGTGATACAATAACATGTGATCATGTATTAATAAAATTCATTGTGGCTACCTTGATAAAGACGGGTTCCAGGAGAGGCAGCTGATAGAAACTTTTGTGGGAATTTCATGTTGCAGAGTCCACTGTGCTAAGTTCATCACATCAGGAGCTTCATATATCCTGAAGTGTGATATTTATGATCATTTAAACTTTTTCTACATAGAAGTAATCAAATCTCCTCTAGAATAGGTCTACTGAATATGTTTAGTAACTTTTTATAATGAAATATAATGAAACTGCTAATGGATACAATACCTTATTATACCGTCAGCTGAACATGTCACGAGCAATAAACCGAGGTGTTTAGGCCCAAATTTCACATCAGTCACTGAGGTTCTTGAATCCACCAGGTTAGATCTCTTTACCCATGTACGAAGCCCTTTTTCTGACCCGGAGGCTGTTGTGTCTCCTAAAATTTAATATTACATCATGCTTATTTTAAGTAATTAATTTTAAAAAGATTGTCCAGTTTATAGACACATAATACCTTGTATCTACATATATGTATATATATATATATATTATATTATTTATTTAATTAACACATGGTATTATTACAGGTTTCACCTAATGCAATAGTGTGTATCTAACAAATTGATGTCATTAAATAAAATAGTATCATTATTATTATTTCATATACATTATTATAACACACAATATAAAAAACTGTCCTTGTGAATTCACTCAGAGCACAGTGAAATATATCTATATCACTGGCTATAAGGTTGAGAGTGTGAAGAGCATACGACAGCGGCGCTTCACTCAAGAGTTTAGTTCGACCTCGCGGCTCGACCAGCAATCGTGGCCTTCGTCTTCGCCACACATACCTGTCTGGAACACACGGACTGATTTTTCCCAATATCTCGGCATTAAGTATTTTGCCTCTCAATACTTTAAATAATTTTTTATATTAATGAATTTATAGACAATGCAAGAAAACAACTCTGGGGACTTTTAACAAGTGGGTAAAATAGATAAGGACATGTATTATATAACAATTTATACTAATATTTCAAAATGAATGGCCAATTAGTGCAAACACACAGATAACAATATTTCTTGGGATTCAAGTTAAATTGATCAAAATTGTAAGTGGAAGGGAAAATAATTAGTTTATTTGTCTAGTAGACAGGAAAAGATTTGGTTCTAAAACTGCAGCTATGTTCTATCATAGATGTATTGCATCCATGAAAAAGCATTTCAAATTTAATAGCTTTATGTGGAATGGATTTTATTTTTGTACACAATTATACCTAATTTACGATACTAGGGTTCTGGTATTTTATGCTATATGTTTTCTTTATTATCCTTTCGTTTATAAGTAGACATTATTTGTTTCAACTATATATATATATGAAGATAGCCTTCAACATAGAATTAACTTTTACAAGTTTTTTCATAGCGCTTTTAACTCTAAAAAAATTTGGTGGTTTTGTCAATCCAGTTTTACAAGACTGTTCTTGTTGTCACTGTTAAAAAGGTTACCTAGCATATTAACTAAGAATATACAAATATTAAAATAAATGCATTGTACTATTACAAACTTCTTAAGCACCTACTGAATAACTGGGGTTTGATCTTTTATTGTATACCTACATCAAAAGGATTTTTTTTATTTAGTATTAAATTTATTCTAGAGGTAGGGTCACTTAAATGATTATAAGACTCCTGTAAGCTATGTGTATAAACATGTTGTTTTAAACATAGGGACCATTCATAATATAATAATACAGTTTATACAAGCCATGCAAATAAAAGTAAGCACTCTAGAAGTAAATTTAATATATATATGCATACAATGTATCAAAATTAATTTATAGTTCAAACATACCAACTTCTTCCCATATAGCGGCTGTGCGATCAAATGAACAGGTAGCCAAAACTTGACCAAACTCGGGATGCGCCCAGGTGACTTTCCACACAGAACCATGGTGGGCTTTCCAGCTGCCAGTGAGGCGCCAACCTCCTTTACCATCGGAATCCCATACCTTAAATTAGAAGTTTAGGTAATAAAAAGTGGGAAAATACAAAGATAGTGAAAAAATTGAAATACGCAGACAACAGCACAGAATTTTTTTTTAGCATTAATAATAAACATTCACCTACTGTTTCCGATTGGTTATCAGAATAAATATGATCATAGTAATGTTTGAATACAAAATTCTAACCTTAACATACTGGTCGCTGGAACAAGTAGCCATTCTTTCTCCATAGAAGTCGTAAGCTACATCGTGTATAAGATCCTTGTGATCGGCTATTATCGTTTGTGATTCAAATAAATTATTTGGAGCTACGTCTCCCATTTTCAGTAATTAGAATTCAAATATTAGATACAACGACCCACAAAACATGACAATAATATTGTCAAATGTGTCAAGGCAAATTACATGACATCGACATTCTTGATTTGATAATTTGTCGCCATAGAATATACACGTTTTGTCACTCTATCTATATCCACAGACTACTACAGATCATTATATCTAAAATAAAATGTTTATTAGCATTTTTAATTAAAAATATTTCAATGATATTTTTTCGGTTTTTTTCAAAAAAATCTAAGATTTAATTTACATCAAATTCATTAATTTTTTTTTTGTTATCAGCTTGATAAACCACGGAGGTCGTTATTTCTATTTAAATTAAATATAACATTGTTACTCTTAATATAAATCGGTTTGTTAAAGAGTTATTCTCTTGTATGAATTTAAAGAATATTTGCAGGAGATTTTTGTACTACTTTTATATAGTAACGGCTAGTGTCTAAGGAAATTAATTTACGGTAATTATAATGGAACAAAAAGTTCGTGGTTGCCTGAAATGCAATTATTCATGAAAAACATGTTGAATCCATTTATTTCTTTTTCGGAGACAGGAATTCTGAACACCATGCCCCCATGTAGGAAGTTTAGATATTTTTAGTAAACATATATGTAGTTAGTTAAAGGTAGTTTCTATCGTTATTGTGTTATAACTTATTTTTATTATTCACTATATAACTCACTAACAAAATCATTGTATTAGAGTTAAAAAATTAACAAATATTCACTCCCGTTTTAAATCATGTTTGTTACTTTTCTAATTTTGGTAAGAGTCAATTTGGAGAAAAAAGGCAAAGACAAAAATTTCACTATTATTATATTTAAAAAATAGGCATTATAATAAATAGGATAATACACTTAAATATATGTTTGATAACAAGCTAATTAACAATAAACAAATGCAATCATTATTACACATACACATTTTTAAGTAATAAGAACAAATTGTCATTAGTAACAAGTATGTCATTAAACAATTTCATATATTGGGGCAAAATTTAACATTAATTGGCACTAAAAATATGTCAAGAGTATTATTGTTGTCAACAATTAGCTAAAATTATCAATTAGTAATAATAATTATTCGACTCCTGACTATCTGGGGCAATGCTTTGTATTTCATTATTAATTTGTTATTCGAGATTCAATAATTTAAGAAATAGTATATGTTCTTGAGTCACACAGTTCATTTACAACAAACTCTGCTGAGATTTCAATTGGTCTATTTGCAAAGCCAGGTTTCTATTTGTTTCTAGTATTGCAGATTGGTTCTGCATGACATTTTGCATTTGCTGATTCATATTCAATAGCTGTTTTTCCAAATACAACTTTTGTTTTGTCAGTGCCATCATTATGTGAAGAAAATAGTTTCGATTATCGTCTGCCACATCTGCAAGTGACACTTTTATAAAATCTTTCAGTTCGTTGACCACTTTGATGTCTATACTTGAGGGCATGTTGTTACTGAACTGTTTGATATTGGACAGATTAATATTTGAGCTCTTTGCGTCATCAGTGACTCCGTTTGTTATATTGAGTGGTGATGGAATCAGAAAGTTTTCTGTAGCTTTGCTATTCAATGGAGTTGATACTTTACTGATGTTTTTTTCTGTATCTAATTGACGGTACCTCATTTCATGCCTGTCACTTTTGCGTTCAAACTCTGTAGTTTTATTTACTTCATCGTCCAAGTCAACATTTGATTTATCGAGTCCCATCATCACGAGAAATGAGTCTGCTTTGTTATCTCCAATCCCAGATAATTCTATAGCAGGTTTGGGTGGTGTATCATTGATAAGAAACACATCTGATGTTCTTGTACGAACTGGTGACTGAATTTTTAATGGTGAATTCATGTCCACATCTTCTTTAAGACTTACTTCGGTTGATAATGTCTTTTTCCTTATAGGCTGGAATGCAATTTTTTTCACTTCTTCCTCATGTCCCTTTAAAACTTTTAATGGATTTGTTAAGTCTCGTAAGTCATAAACCAATATATGCCCTGTCCTAGACCCCAGAGCAACATGGTTCTCTGAACTAATGGCTATTGATGTTAACATATATGAAGTTCGTATTGTAGATACAACATTTTGTAGCCTTATGTCATAAACATGCATGACTTTATCAAAGCCACTTGACAACAACACATCTTTGTTGACAAGTGAGAATGTGAAATCACTAACAGGAGATGCATGAACATTTTCAAAAAACACTTTATCTTTATTTGTGGTAATATCTCGAAGCACTATGTGGCCTTCGTCTGTTGCAAGTCCTAGCAGAGATCTGGATTCCTGGTGGAAACTCATGGCTGAAATGCTCTTAGAGCATGGTAGTTTTATTGTTAGGACTGGAATATTAGAAACTAGTCCATAAATTACTGTATCACCATTCTGCAATGTACTTGCCAAGCTGGTATTCTTAGCATTGTAGCTAATAAAATTGACACTTGATTGTTGTGATGGACTTGGAAATGTTTTAGTGATAGCTTTGTTTTTAGTATCCCAAATCATAACATTGCCACTTTTAGTACCAATGGCTATGTGGCGATGACCTTCTCGGTGGAAGCTAGCAGACCAAGTATCCTTGAGCGGTATGTGCTGCAAGCTGCGAATATCATGGTCAGCAGGGCTCAATATTTCAATTAGACCTTTGGCATTTACCTAAAAAATTAACATAAACTTTTAAATTGGTTGTCATTTTATTTATTAAAATAGTTGAAGCAATTGAGGATGTCAACTTAGCTTATTTTTGTATTTGTGTATAGCGATAAGATTTTTTAACTGCCTAACTGGCACACCACCCTATTAAATAGCACTTACACCATATTGAATTTTTGTGTTTTGGTTTCTTTGTTGGAGAGCCAGTAAGAAGCAGAGTTTGCGATTTTTTCATAGTAGTCAGGCGTCGGCGATGTTCTTGACATTACGGATATCTATAGGTGGTAGTGACCATTTACCACAGTATAGTACAGAGACGGTGGTCTCTGGCAAACCTAGTTTGCTGACCAACTTTGTTATATACAGATTACGTCGAGAGTCGTAAGATTACGTCACAGTATTTTCAACAGAACGAGGTAAATAAATTGTATATTTAATATAGTTATTACCTGTAATATATATTTACTATCGTCGCTCCATGAAATGTCTCTCATTAACCCATCGTAGCACCCGTACGATTTTTTTAGATCAAAGCTGTTTGTATCGTATAATAATAACCGTGAACTGACGGAAGACAAATACATATTTCTGATTTATGTTAACGAAATCATATAAAATAAATTCTTTTGGGATCAGAATTATATTCCACTATTTATCGTTTCAGAAAATAACGCCGAAACTAAAACGATCACGCAAACACAAAATTTTGACGTTCAAAGACAAAACAATGTACATTGCCAGTTGTCCAACTCGCAAATAACAAATTAAATATTGCCATGCTTATTTTTTAAGATAACCATAACAAACTTAATAAAACACGAATGTTTTTAGTTGGCACATTCTGGATTGTGTATCATGCATCAGTATCATATTTGAATGGACATGATAAAACATGCTTTTATTACAAATGATTGAATGTCTGTATAATATCTATATGATTTGATTAATTTTACGATTTTATCTAATAATCCAGTATTCATTACATAAGTTCACGAAGAGTATGTTTATTGCTATTTCTTATTATTTGGAAACCAAGCTGTACCTAGATTCATACAAGATAGCTTTAGTGACGTGACTACCTATTTTATATGACAAAAAAAAACAATAAATATTACTAGACATTAGACCACAGATTACTATAATTGTAGCTAGCATTAGACTTTGACAATCGATTCGATGTCATACCGTGTCACACGACATTTACACAAGAGTATTGAAAAAGTTTAAGTGACGTCTACTTTTCAGTTTTGCCTTCTATTTAGTAAATCCACATAAATATAAAATTAAGTAAGCAACTTTTAATTCGTTTTCTTAACAGGTAGTTTATAAGCCTTGCTTATTTATTACCCGAAAACGTCTATCATTGTCATCCCTTTTGATGTGCCGTACTGAACGTTAATGCCGGTTATTTATTGTTTGTGTTCATTGGTTAATAATTACTCGATATAAACATAAATAACATAACTTTCCAGAAACTCCCACAATGATCACAGATATCCAGTTAGCAGTGTTCTCGAATATTCTCGGAGTTTCGATATTCTTGCTGGTGATACTCTATCACTACATCAGCGCCAACAGCACGAAATGAAGGAGGTAAATATAGTCTGCTACACTCTTTACTTATCATCGTCACGCAAATATAATTATAATACTTATTTGAAGCCGGTAAGGTAATTTGACAGATGGGGTACCATTTGGCCAGTTCCAATGTGGATTGACACATTACAGTTGAATTATCAGAAGTTCTTACAATTTTTTT
Organism: Megathymus violae; assembly: GCA_003671415.1. Taxonomy (NCBI): domain Eukaryota; kingdom Metazoa; phylum Arthropoda; class Insecta; order Lepidoptera; family Hesperiidae; genus Megathymus; species Megathymus violae. The sequence continues at coordinate 480,654 of PDGT01000070.1, read as the reverse complement.
TATTAATAATACTTTTATTAGGGACTATACTTCCAATGGTTTCAACAGTGGCATACTGCAGAATAAGGGTTTATCCTTATAATCTAGAAGAATTTGATGTTTCGATACATATTGGTCGGGGGTTAGTACTAGAAGTGTAATCCCAAGTGCCAGGAGTTTATTTGCATCAACTACAACTATAACAACATATACTACAACTTAGTATTACTATAATTTTGCTCGGTGGTAAGGCTTTGCGTAAGGATTACATATATAATTTTATATTATTATTAAGTCATTAATATTATTATTGATATTATCATCTTTCCGTGAAGCCTGCCTGGCTGGCTACCACCCTCCTACTTGAGTCAGCCGCTAAACGACTCGTGTTCCAGCTTGGGAGGAGTGGGAGCTTGAGAGCCAGTACTTTCTTTCCTACTTTAGTTTTAGTTTCTGGCCAACAACGCATCAGTGTTAATACCTTTGGTCTTGCTGATGCTCTTGAGTGGCTGTGACCACTTATTATCAGGTGGCTCGTCTTGTTTGTTTGTTGCTTGTTGGTCGCTATTAACATAAAACAAATCTAATTCATTTTCTTTGTTTCAGATTATGTACATCATACATATACTGCAATGTAATTTTTAAGATTTAAATATAAGGTTTTAATTACCATACATTCTTTTATTTTAAAATGTATTGAAAGTAGAAGTCAAAATCAAATATTCACAAATTACTTATGAGTATAGGGTAACTATTACAATGTAGAGAGGTACATTAAGTAAAAAGTGGATTGATTATTTTAAAGAATGATCCTTCAAGAGTTACAAACATATTGACCTATCGTTAATAAACGTTTAAACACTCACACCCCCACACTAGGATTCCCTGTGTTGCGGGTGGTATGGACATACACAGATATGATATCACAAACATCCATGATCTGAGAACACAGTTTTCTGTCACATAAATATCTGCCCCGGCTGGGAATCAAACCTGGGACACCTCCCTCAGCAGGCAGGATCACTACCAATTGGTATTAAGCGATAAGGCTGCCTCTTGCACTTAAAATATTGTATTTAAACTTTTCTATTTTTGGTGTATGATAAAAAGGATCTGTTGTTGTTGATGCTGCCTCAACCTCTTAGAAGCTCAGTTGTCTTAATTCAGTGGAACCAGGACCAATCATCATTGTACAAATCTTATGTATTATATATTAACCTCTGCAGTACATCATGTATTAAGTATTTAATTACTACCATTTTGAATTTCACTAAAGATTATCTTTTATTGCAATATTTATTTTTACAATATGTTTGTTGTGATTTAAGACTGCTAAAAATGAAATATTATTTGTTATTTTTGTCAAAATATTAAAGTTAAATAATAAAACTCATTTCATTTTTGAAAGTACGAAGTACAAATGTATAAAAAAAACTTCACGGTTTTTCCCCTTCTATGAGCAGTCCCCTTGACTGCCTCTGTTTTTAATTAACTTCTGTTTGAAAGTGAGTGCATAGAATCAGTGATATTTCAAGAATTCAATTTGATGCATATTCAGGAAAATATGCGCGACGCGACGCTAGTCATTCGCGATCTGGTGTTGAAATTAATAATATGTACCTAACTTGTATATTTAACATATTAAAAAGTGTATCACATTGCACACATCACCTTTGTAATATATGGATGTAGGTAGTTGCGCAATTGTAAGGCAGGTCAGTCCATTAAACGGCGTGTGAATGATAACTACTGGTATTATTTCAAGCAGTCCTTATATTCACCAGTTAGCTCAGGATACTTCAACCTTGAATACTTTTACTTTTATCTGATGTTTTTTTTCATAGGTTAATGTTTGACAACAGTCAATTTAAAAATCACTTGTTTTTATCAGAAACCAATAAAAAGTTTTACATTTATAACATAGTATACAAATGCAATCATCATAATCATATCTGAAAAGTTCCGATGCTGTCATGGAGCAAACTTTCAGTATATACTAATGTACTCTGTGGAGCAAACTAACGTTATGGAAAGCTGTCTCCATTAGCTTAAAGTAAAAATATCTATAGTTACATATAATAAAATTACAAGTGATCGCTTTCTGGACATGAAGAGTATAGTTTTTTTTTTTTTTTTTGCGCCCAGACAATTTGAAAAGGGCTACCCTCCGGAAAGCGGGGGAGGGGGGTGGTGAATGCTTTATGCATACCAGCGCAGCCGGCTGCGCTGGTTATGTGGGAATCCCGAGAAACCTAGGGGCTACCCACTAAACACCACCCGAGACTGGCTTTGGCCTGGAGGCCTTTAAGCCGACATCTGATGCGACCCCCTTTAGGGAAAGGGGGCGCTCGAAGAGTATAGTGAGAGAAACTATTATTACTGGCCTTTATTAATGCAGTAGATCCCAAACAATAGTTGTCTGTTTTTTATTTTATCTGTGCGTTTGGGCACGCTAATCTCAGCACCGGTTTATCGGATTTCGTTATGGTTTTCAATAATGTATGGTAGTAAGCATTACTTAATGTAAAAAGTGCGTTTTATTTCAAAAAAATATCTCCATAGAAAAAAGTTATGTTAAGACAAAGTCAATGCAGGTGCTATTTTGGAGGGCGGTTTCCTAGTAGATGATAAAATCCTATCTGAGATGACAAACGGAAATAGCTAGCTACCTAATAAATATACTTGGTGAGAAAGTAGACAACAATTGTAATAGTGTTATCTAAAATCTATTTCCACTTCAATTTTTATTCTATTACGGATTCCGATGTCGCTGTATTTAATATTTCTATTGCTATGTCTCTATCTCTGTCTCTATTTATATTTCCCGTTTAAAGATAATGATTTTTTCATACTTTTGTTCGATGCTCACGGACGGCCATGGGCTTTAGTGATGATATTAAGTCATCTAGTGATGACTGCGTCAGTAGGTAAGTACTCACTGCCGGCCAAAGGAAGAATTGACAACCCGTTTTTATTACAATTACAGCCGGTCAGCTTTTATTGTTTTACAAAATACCGTGAGATATAAACTGCTAATAAATACGCTAATACTAATAGCGCGTTAACAATGCCCACAACGGAATAAGTAGAATTTATTTCGTTTACACCGAAACGCGTCTTTGTTTTAGATTATGCTGTCAATGGACAAACAAAAATTCTATTATTCAATGTGCAGGTTTCCATACGATATTTTCCCTTAACGAAGAAAGTGATAACAAATTTCTAATAAGTGTATTAGGGATGTTATGGATATGAAATTTCGGATCCGCATATGGATACGGATATATGAATACGGTAAAATATTTTACCGGTTACGGTTACGGATATTTGATGGTTTACGACTTGGAAAAAATATATAAAGTACTTACAAAGTTTGACTTCGTTTCTAGGTTTTATGTGGTATTATAATCACAGCAAAAACTAATTAAACAATAAAAACTGTCTAAATTGAGAACGACGCGGCTAATGTATCAGCTCGGTCAGCGTAAACCAGTGTAGCGTAAATAACGTGCTTTATTTAGACTGCCTCTATCTGAAACTTATTTGTTGGATTTGGGTACGGTTTCGGATATAGTTTCATTTCGGATGTCAGATAATTTCGGTTACGGTTACGGTGCTCGATAACATCCTCGAAGTATACAACTTCCAAAAATTGGTGTGGCTGGAGCCATCCCTGCGAGCGCCCGCGGCCGGCGCAACTTTCAAACCACCACGGTATTATTTCTCATAAACTACTATAGTTTGGCGAATGCCATCTATCATTTATCCAAGTTTCATTTATACAAGTTAACACGAGCAGTTTCACATCTTGATTGATTGATACCAAACAATCTAATTCATACCATTCTATCTCGTGTAATAACTTCAAAATGATTTCTTACCCGGCATTTCAAGAAGATAACCTTGACCAATATTAACATTAATTCAGCATTACAAAATACAAAAAACAATAACATGTTACCTACCATTCAACCTTTGTTCATAAAGATATTCATAACCCACCAATTTTCTTTACAGTGAAAGGTTACATTGTTTTTATTTTGTAAGAAAGTTAGTACAGCTAGAACACAAGTGGACATGAAAAAGAAACAATTAGAAGCAGTAAATTTATTTATACTTTCATATTTTATAAGTATTTAATATTTAAAAATAGGTAGGTGGAGAAGTATACTGTAATATAAATATCAATAATATAATTCGTGATGTAAGGTGTTTCACGCATTCTTGAGTTTAAGTAACGGCCATAGCTTTTACGCTTTGCTATACAGATGACGTTACAGCGAACGGTCGCTGGGCTTCGTACCCCACAGCTTAATCTCGACGGTAATCGTATGGTATGGTATGATGGTAGTGTTGTTCAGCTGTTTGGCTTGATACAACTCTCCTTTAGAACCCACAATGAAGTGTTTTTACTTGTATAGGTTACTGTACGGGAAAATCAATAATAAGGTGATGGTACGCCACGTAGCCCGCAATGTCTTGTGTTGTCTCAGAATATCTGAGTGCAACGCAAGGTCAAGTAAACCGTCAGATCCACCTGGATTTACCGACCTACTGACTGGGTCGAACTCGTCGACTTGTGTAGGTATAGGTGTCTGTGCTCGTGTAAGCGGTGTGTACATGGCAACAATGATACATAGTCAATAAAAGGGTTTTAAGACCTTGTTTCAATTGTGTTATTCGCAATAACCCACCGGTAAAGCTATCGACACGCCCCTCCAGTATGTTTTTCATCTGAAAGTTCATGTACATCAGGCATGTCCCTTAACCAATGCCTACACGGCACACATTTAAAATTTCCAGTTCATTATGACACCCTGTCGCCTGTACGAGTTTGCCCATAAATTACGCATGACACAGCCTACGATGGGGAATCGAAGCAGCAATTTGGCTGCGTGTGTTAACACGCCGCGTTCACAGCATCGGGCTTAGAGATCCGATACACCGACGCCACTAATAAGTAATCTATAATAATAATAATTAAATAGCAACGGGGTCCAGTTTCTACATTGAATATTTTTTTTTTAAACTAGCAAACTACCCTCGCTTCGCTTCGGAAAAACTACACCTTACGCTAAGAAATAGTAGGAACATTATTTGAAATTAATTTATAATTATTTTATTTATGGACGGATTGCAATAAAGCAATCTTTAAATATTAAGTGATGCGTACTGCAATACATTGGTGAAAACCAGAACAAAATCGGTCAATCCGTTTTTGAAATTAGCGCGAACAAACGCACAGACAAACAGGCAAAAATTCTAACAACTATTATTTTGGGTTCTGTTGCGTTAATAAAGGCTCGTTTTTACTGATATATCCTTCATGTACAAAAAGCGATCAGTTACAATTTTATTATATGTATAGATAGATGTAGACTTTGTTATAGAAGCCAAAACATTTTTTTTTTTCATAATTTTGTATGTGATTAATTGTCTGTTTGTATATAGTAGGTCACTAATTACAGTAAATTTCACCCCGGGAAGTTAGTCTATTTCTGCGGAGTGAAAGTTAGTAATGACAGTTTTTTTCATGGGCAGTAAATGGAAATTCTGGTTCGGTTTTTGTAGCTATTGCCATAAATATGTTTGTAATTTATAGAACTAAGAACATAACAAGCGGACGTATGGCTTACTTCTTGGCGGAAAAGGCATTTATGAAGAGACCTTTGTGTCGCCGATGTATATGGGCAGTGGTGGACTATTTACGTGTTTTCTGTTCGTTAAAAAAAGGAAAAATACGGAAAAAAAAGTTCTATGTACCGTCTCTAGGGCATGCACATACTACAGGCACTATCATCATTAATATCTATTTGTAATATCATTTGTGAACTATTTTGTAATATATTTATGTATATAATGTACATATAATGTTCATCCTTGGTTTTTATAAATTGCAACTACTTAAAACAGTAGTAGAATTACACAAAATTGTTGAGTTTTAATAGTAGTTTGTTCGGACGGTGCATAAGCTCCCTGGGGTTCGAGGATCGGCCGAGTAAGAGTAGGATTTATTGGGCCCTGGGATCACAGAAACACGTTCATTCTAATAGCTACCTTGCCGCTGGGAAAATGCCATTAATTGGCCTCTACTGTTTTTCTTGCCCCTGAAAAATTGTAGTACGTTCTTGAACGTTTTATCTCATCAGTATTATACTGAGAAACCGAGCGCTATAATTCTGTAAACTTCACAGATCAAAATCGCAGCTGATTCCGCGGTGACATAAGAATAATACTAAGTATTGTTAATTATTTAATTGTTTAAAGGAATTGTCCACTAGTCGAACTGTGATGTAGGAGATGTATTTGTGATAGTTGGTAACAATAATAGTAGGATCAATAAAAATAATATGAGTAATGCTCAACGTATAATCAATTGAGTTGGATCTGTGACACTATGACACGATATCTTTGTAATCTCACAAATTAATTATATATATTTAATCGATTTCGCTGGAATTTTATTTTAATTGTAAGTAGATCCTAAACGTATTTTATGGTCAAATTTGGTATAATTAATCATGAGTCTTAACAGTTATAACAGCTGTGAGTTTGATATGTCATTTACGAGTAGGTATATTACGGAAATACCGTATCATGTTGTCATGTACCCAACCCAACCCAAAAACAACCGCGGAGTATCAATGCATTTATATGTGATTTTATCTAGAGAATTAAGTCATTTTATGATATTGAATAGCAAACTATGTTTAATAAAACTTCCCAATTACTCTTTTTAAATTCAATAACATAATCAACATAAATCTACGTGTGGAAAATAAACCAATAAATGGATAATAACTATATAAATACTCAATTTTAGATGTACGTTGTTATTTTCAGAATCAAATTTACGGTTCAATCAAATAGATTTATTTTGACATAAGGGTACAGATATGTCAGGGTTATTGAATATTAATAGTTTTCATAGTAGGCAACATTTTATCAATAATTTTAAGTTGTTCATGGTGTAAGTAGCTACGGCCGTTATGGAGTCCCGAACCACACCCGTTGCTTGTGGTGCACCTTCCTGAACTACGAACTGTCAGGCGTTATTTTCCTGTTTCTGTAGGTAGAAAACGTTAGGTACACCTAATTCAATCCCGACAGCACTCATGTATAGTCTTGGTTTTTTACTTGTCTGGCTAAGCCACGTTTTAAAAACAATCGTGAATGTTTTCAACGTGTTCCAGATGCAGTCCTCGAGAAATAGTCCATATGCGGGCATATATAACATATTCTTATTTGGTTGGTAATTCATTTGCGATACCTACTGCGTTCATTTGCAATGATGCGGCCTCTTTGCTTCTTTGTTACTATAAACGAAAATTTAATGGTTGTTTTTATCCTAAATTAAAGGTCAAAATGGACAGTGTTTCCGAAGAAGATCTTTGCCCGTTCTCATTCGCCACTTCCATTTAAGAAAAATATAACTAAAAGCGAAATAATACATTTTATGTCCAAGTAAATAGCTTACTTACTGGCTCTTAAGAGAAGCTTGTTATTGTAGAAATTTCTGAGTAAACAGTGTTGTAAGCTTGAAGATAACTTAATCTTTTATTAGTCGTAAAGGATAGGCACTCGCGAGGAGGCTCCCGGCTCGTATAAATACCGCAAACACAACAATCACCCTCCAGTAGTTTCATGTAAACACCAGAACTGTGGATAAACATTAATTGGGTTAATGTTTGAGCACGCACCGTTATTGATGCTATACCCATGTACATGATATGTTATGTATGTGAGGCCATAACTTCAGTTGTTATTGGTGAGGGAGGAATTTATTGGATAACCGGCTTCATTCATCTTTTCGTGGGGTCGCACAAAGGATCAGGAGGTCAGGAGCACCAAATATGATCCAAGAGCCTCATGTACATATATTATCTCGGGATGACGAAAAGATTGTTCGTTGCCAAACGGAATCGATCTTCTTCCAATCTCGCTTGGCAATCTTTATGTAGGTACCATTTTATTATTTAATCTTAAAATAAAAATATGTTTAAAAGTAGCATCAGTACCTGAAACAATTGTTGTTCTTTTTTTATCAGACATTTGATAAATATCATGTTTAACCAATTTTATTGTTTTAGTAATGGTTCTTTATTTTGAACTTCATTGAATTTTATTGAAATAACTGTAGAAAAGCAGTCAAAACTTTTGTTTAATACCCGCTTAACAGAATGTCCAAACTAACTTTTATTTCCTGTTCCCCGGAAACAGATCCATTTCCCGGGATGAAAGGAATCCTAGTTAATGACCTACAATATGAACATACACTCGTATAATATCAAGTATATTAAGTCTGTTCGGTGTTTTCGACGTGATAATTTTTTTATGTAAATAGTTGACAAACGAGCAGACGGGCCATTTGGAACTACGTGTGAGTTAATAATCACTTTATAGATATTATTTTATTGTTAAAATGTAATTTAATAGGGATATTTTCTACATCTATACTAATAAGTAAAATTGGAGTGTCTGTTTGTAATATTAAAATAACCGCTTTTTACTTCATGCATATGAATGTAGTATATACGGTAAATATACCAAAATATCATTTTTTACAATTTTTGTCTGTCTTTTTGTTTGTTCCGGCTTATGTCTGAAACGGCTGGACCGATTTTGACGAGACTTTCACTGGCAGGTAGCTGATGTAATAAGGAGTAACTTAGGCTTTTATTTCTAAATAACTTTTTTGTTAAATTCCACGCGGATAAAGTCCCGGGCACAACTAGATAACAATAAAATAGAAAATTTATTAACTAATTGTTACCTTTATTGCAGATTATCATGGCATATTAAAACTAATGTCTTTACAACTAATTAAACGTGTTATTAATGTTGTATCATGAATGTTTATACATTATGATTTCGCAGGCGACCAGAAACCTCCATAAGACAAAGCGTTTTCGTTAGAGATTCAACAAACGCTCGTGCGGTGAGGGTTGAACCTGCCCGTGAAATTATAATATGCTGATACAGTAAATTTTGTCCCACGACATAATATATTCACTGACTATTATTACTGAATATTGTTATTTAGATTTTCTTTTATAGATACACAAGCAGTGTTCTATTACCTAACAAGTAACTGTAGCTCATTGGTGTCTGTGCCAATTTCAAAAATAGTCTTATTTAAAGCGAAATTGTTTCTTAGCGGGAGCGTCCGATTCATTTCTAATTTGCTAACTAGTTAGTTAGGCTGAAAATATATGTCTCAAAGATAATTGAGTCAATCAAACCCAACATAATATTATAATCTTTATCGTGCACGCAAGATACAATTATATTAATATTTTATATGAACACAGTACAAAAGTTTACATGTATATCTTTAAAGTTCGTTAATACTTTTGGTTTGAATAAAAGCCGTGCATCTTTAAGCGTTTCAGCTAATAATTACCTAATAACCAATAATTAAAGTGTACACGGCTACTCAGTTTGATTACACGACATGTTTTAATAGGAGCGGTCTTGATTAATCGTCTCTTCAGCGCCGAAGAGCTCGTTCACTGTCAGTCATTAGTCGCTACTGCTCCGGTCTCTCAAAGCTCGTCTATTAAAACATAATCACAAGTCGTATCAAGGTCCTACTCAAATTATGACGTTACGTGATGAAGTTTCAAGAAAGCAATATTCGATTCATCTCACATTTTATATTGACGGTTAAAATGAACTAGTGTCTCCACTATTCGGCTGTGAGGCGGCGGTTTACGACGCCGTCTTATTGCGCACGGTGAGCCGTGACGTTTGAAATCTGCGTACACATTCACCGTTTAGATTTGATTAGAGAAAAACATTTGAACAGCCCGAGGAGCTATAAATTTTTTTCAGCGACTTATAGGTTGCGCACGAGTCACAAAAATAACAAATTTTTGCGCGTAAGATTATAATAAAACACTAGTAAAAGATTGTGTTTGTTTTTTTTTAACGCAAAGTAATAAATAACATTACTACAAAGTCTTTTACATGTAATTACAATCTTTGTATTTGAGATGTTCAGCAATTAATATATCTGAATTCATGAAAAATGAAAAGCAACGAAAACACTAACAAATAAAACTGAGCTACAGAGGCTACTTGGGATGATCACATACCTAAATAAATTTATTCCAAATATGTCAGACCTAACAAATCCATTAAGAGAGTTGTTACATAAAAATACAAGCTTTCCATGGGAAATCCATCATGGAGAAGCTCTAAACAAAATAAAACAAGTTCTACAGAGTCCTCTGGTGTTGAAACTATATGATGTAAGCAAACCTGTAACATTAACTGTTGATGCAAGTTCAAAAAATCTTGGAGCTGCACTTCTTTAAAAAGGACAACAAATAGCCTATGGAGCAAGGGCGTTGACAAAATCCGAAGTGAATAATCCTCAGATCAAAAAAAAAGCACTCGCAATACTGTTTGGTTGTAAGAAGTGTCATGAATACGTTTACGGTAAAGAACTGACAGTGGAATCAGACCACAAGCAACTTGAAACAATTTTCAAGAAAAACATACAATCCGCTCCAGCTTGATTGCAACGCATGATATTCAATCTTGCACCATACTCACCGTATTTAAAAAGGGCACAGAAATATCCCTAGCAGACTTTCCAGTCGAGACTGCGATGCATCTAATCTGAAATATGAACAAGAAGAAAATTTGAAAGTTGCAGTTATACTACCTATGTCATTAGATGCTGAACAGGAGTTAATTACAGTTACTAAGGAAGATCCACAGACTTTTAAAAACAATAATACAAGGACTTCCAGAAAAAGTCAATGATCTTCTTACAAACTACAACATTATTTTAACTTTAAAGAAGAATTGAGTTATCTCAAAGGAATAATGCAAAGTCATAAAGCATCCAAGTTCGTTGATCTTCAAGCTACAAGGTTAGCAGCAGATGAATTTTTACTTTTGAATCCTGTTTGTCTTGCATATTCGTGTGTGTGTGCACTTTGTGGGTTAGTGTATATGCAGCGATCTCCAGAATCACGTGACATATCTGAAAAAATATTTTACCATTTGAATGGTATATTGTTCCAGATGGACATAGGTTGTAATGTCATGTACATGTAATACACATTTTTCAAGCCGAACGAAATCGGGTAATATTGAAATATTATTAAATAAAAACATTAATTTGTCTAAGTTTTTAGTAGTATTAAATAGGATAGAAAGTAATAAATAGGAATATTAAACCGAACTGCGCAATAGTATCAAAGTAAATTTACGCATTATTCAAATAAAACAAGAAGTAGAAGTAGGTCAAAAAATATGTTAATTATATTTAAGATGTGTTTTTTTATAATTTAAAAGTATTTTTTAAATTTTTTGCACCGATTCCACGTGTACACAGCCCCTTACGATTTTCATCGATTACGTTAACGCCGAACGCATCGTAAAGCAGCGACTTAGCGCTTAACGTAAATACTCGAGTTTACTGCCGCGTTATAATGAATTGAATATTAGATTCGCTGAATACGAGAGTTCGTGAATTTGCTTTGAAGAAGGTCGTTTTATTTAGTCATTTAGTTACGGTTGAGGTGCACGGGTTATTACCGGTTATGTGTTTATTAACTATTCGTATTTATATTGTAATTATAATTCATTTTAGTTAAGGCAACAATGTTACATAAACCTTTTAAAAGCAGAATGGAAGAAATTAAGTATTTTTGTAAGTTTCAGACATGCCCATTTCATAACTTCAAAATCGGAAGGGTGAACAACGTAAAAACTTCGTACGGCAGCCACAGATTGAAAACCAAAATGGCGGAGGTTTCATAGATTACAAATAGTGAATTAGTGGCACGGTGCGCTGTAACCTTTTATTGGAGCTATTATTGCCATTCAGTATAATTTACCGATCGGCCGCGCTGCTGGCCTTTGGGACCGATTATCAAGGACTCACTACATATATTATATAATTTATATTGATTTCTGTAAACACACATATAAATGCTATATGCTGACGACATAATGTAATGACACTAAGTTTGCATTTATTTAGTGGCCTCAGTATAACCATTGATGACAATGTGGTCCTTGGTAGTTTATGAGTATTTTAAGAGATGGCGCTAATGAGATTTGGTAGCTATCATAGAGTAATATACGTAATATACGTATCATACGTAATAGAGAAACACTCATCTCAAAATCGCGTCACCAAAACATAAATGTGCATATTTGTGAAAAATACACTGATGTTGCGCGACTTTTAGTAATGTCAAATTCACGTCCACGCATTATCGATATGAATGTCGACTATTCTATTACAGGTTTTTTTGCTATATTTAATTCGTTCTCTTAATTAATTATTACATGTTAAATAAATAACACTATGCTAATCCTAGTAACTTCACTTTACTTCGCTTCTTCTAAACTTAAGCTTATTTGACAGGATAAAACAAAACGTGATTAAACGGTACTAAAGAAAACAATAATAATAATGCTTATTGCTTTTAATTAATTCTTCGATGTAAATCGATATAACTTATAGCCCTCAGAAAGGAAATAACCAACAAATTTTGAAGGTATAGATTCTTCATTAACATGTCAGTGATTTCGCAGAACAAAATAGTTGCCTTTAAAATGTCTATCTGGTTTAACATTCGAATCCATTTTTCTTTTTGAATTACATTTACAAGAAACGTTGAAGAAGTATAATTTGTCAATAAATATGAAATTACATTCGCCGTTTATTGTCATATTATAATAATAACAAAAATAACATTCGCCAAATTTTATCAATTTAAGGAGCTAGTACTATTCAAAAGCCAAAGATGCACCTTTATATCAGTCTATCTATTTTGTGTCCAATGTGTTTACAAGCTGTAACGGAAACGAAAAAGGTAAAATATGAACAAATCTAGGTAAAACAAAAAATATTTTTTTATACCTATTTAAAAATTATCCACTTCTCGATAGATGTTGTGCAAGTCCTACACGAAACGGTATCATTTTCACGTACACATTATCTTTTTATCTTACACATAATTATGAGCAATTAGGTTATTATTCATAAAATGGGTATTTACTGCATGTTATTAATCTTAATTTATATAATTTTAAGATCAACTTCTATGGAAATAAGTATTGTGAAAGTAATAATGCCCTATCAGTACTTACCTGTGTATTGCTTCTTTGTTTGGGTTATTGTTATAAGTAATCCTAAAATTTAATACTGAATACGACACCATTATGTTTACATGAAACATTAGTTTCACAAATAGCAATTTTTTGACAGGAGAGTAATGGAGAGTAAATAGTTTGAAAACAGCCCTAAGGTAAATTTTCTTGTATCTTTTTCTCCAAAGTAGGATTTTCCGTAAAGCTCGAAATCTCACTCGCACACTGTGTTGCTCTATTATTAGTATATTAACTTTATGGTAGCTATACATTGAAATTTTTTTATTTTCACAGCCACATCAATTCATTTACGTCGATATTTTACCATTAAATTTTCTGTATGGTTGTGTACATTAAATACTTGTCTTGATAAAATCTCTCTTTTTTGTTTTTGTTTGATGTATAAAGCCTCTCGTCGTACCCAAATCATACATTCTATTGATCAACCTGCGTAGATACTTCAATAAAAAAACCAATATTCTCCGTTCCCGGCTTGCGGCCGCTTCTGTGAGTTCGTCGGCATTTCCCGCAAATGTACCAGCCTGGCATTTTTGTAAGCTTGCATTTCGGTATCCATAATTACTCCGCTCACGTTCCCTAGGCTTTTAATTAAGACCAAGACTTGTTTATTATCTTTTTGTAACTCCATCGCGCGACGGTTTTTTCCAACCGAAACTGAATTAAAGGGATTAAAATGTTTCGTTTTTAAATGGGAACGAGCGGGGAGCGTTTTTAACGTGGCGGTCATTATGTTTAACTGGTGACCTGCTCGCTGTAATTACTTCTTAAGCATCTGCAAACCTTTTCATCTTGGAGAAGAGAAAAGGAGAAGCTCTGCTTAAAGAGAACGAGTCCCGGAAGATGCCTTACTTTTTTGTGCGTTTTGTGTGGCGTAAAGTTTTCTTTTTTTCTGGGCTGCAATTCAGCAAAATCGGCCGTGCTTTAGAAATTTTTATGTTTTATTAAATTTAATCCGTCACTACAGATAAAATAGTAACACGGATACAGCATTCGTACATAAAATAGTTCTTGGATAAAATTTATAGAAATGCAAAATTTAAGTATTAAACTCAGTTTTGTAGTTTTTTTTAAGTTATAGCTAGCAAATTAATGGATAGGCCACTTGATGACAGGAGATTATCGCTGCTAAATGACAAACCAGGGACATCACCAGTACACGACTAATAGGAAAGCGGCGAAATTCTGGCTCCAGCTTTTCAATTACGTAACCCTTAAAACATTTAAAAGTTGATTTTGGAAGGGTGGTAACTAGCCAGGCAGGTAACGATATTTACCACTATTAACGTGTAACTTATCACAACATTATTTATTAAGGTTGTGGTTATTTACCTACTCTGGCTTTAAATTCTGTTGCAAATGAATATGCATTTATTTTTTATCAAGTAATGTTATTAACAAAACTTTTGTACATATTTATTTAAGTCTCGGTAATAAATAAAAAAAAATCTTTTCGAAATGGACACATTGGGGCCGTATTGGGGCGGCCTAGAATACTCCCCCCAATCTGATGCTGGCAGAGCAGGGTGTCGTAAGAGGCGACAGAAGCCAGCCTGCTTGGTGGTAGGGTTTTACATAAGGATTATACCATCAATATTATTGTTAAGTCATTAATATTATTACTGGTATTATTATCTTTCCGTGAAGCCTGCCTGGCTAGCTACCACCCTCCTGCTTGAGTCTGTCGCCAAATGACTCGTCGTGTTCCGGCTGGGGGCTTGAGAGCCCGTACCTTCTTTCTAACTTTCTTCTTATTTCCTGGCCGATAACGCATCAGTGGTACCTTTGGTCTTGCTGATGTCCATGGGCGACGGTGACCACTTACCATCAGGTGGATCATCTGCTCGTTTGTCGGCTATTAACATAAAAAAAACATTCGCCTTTGATAAGTCGACCTTTACCACGACCACGAATCTTTGGATTTAAGAGCACGCGATGTTTCCAGAGAAAATTAAGCCATTGCTCGCTCTGCAGACTTTTAATAGAATCATCGTCGGCGTGTCGTTCAAAATAGTCCATGTTCTCTAAAACTGATCACAATTTGTCATCCAAGGAGTTCAGATATAATATTGTAAGGCAAACAATTATTATGGCAATCGGACTTTAAAGTATATTATTCCTTAAATCCCCAGCGGCCTGCATTTATAATGAGAGAGCTTCATTCCAACGAAATGTAAAATAAATATTTGGGATTTTTTAAAAAACGTGGCTAAACGTACCCGTTGAGAATGTTTCATATGTATATCTTTAAGAACCAACCGAAGCCTACCCAATTGAGACCGGTTCGGACTTAGCCGTTTTTTTTTTCAGATTAAAACATACATCTATTTACATTTCCACGTGAATTTGCTATAAAAATAGTATTTTATATTTATGAGCTATTTCACGAAAAAACTTGCCAAATATCTGTATAAAAATTCTCTTTGAGAAAATGTTAAAAAACCAATTTTCCCACGCGCACACGTACCGCGGTTGATAAAGGTCGTTATGTGGTTTATCTCGGCGCTGTTTGTACTACTTTATTATTTATTGGCGTAAAATGAAGCGTCTCACCTTAGAACTAGCAACAGTGTGGCTATATAAATATATTATTGGGTGTAGTGATGAATGCATATCCTTGAAATGGGTTAAAGCCGAGCTTATGGTCCTTCTGAATATGTTATTGTTTTATATAAAGAGTGCAATTTTTTACCTGAATTTACATTATTGCTCACTGGGCACACATACAAATAAATGAATTCCATCGTTTTTCTTTGTTATATTATTACAGGCTTACTATGCGGATTATGTAGGTAGTAAATAGTACCTACAACTAGTTGTTTCAGGGTTTTTTGTTAAACATTAAATATTTAGTAAAAATGTTTCAAAAATATTTATTTAGACAGTTTAAGCTTTCTGGATGTGAAAAAAATATACAAAAATATAAGTGACCAATACTATTAATATAATACGTGATTGAAGTGGATTCTAACACGGTATAATTCATTATTGTATGTTTTAATTACTTATTGCTGTTAATGTGTTAGGGGTAAATTTGATAAAATTACAAAATATGCAATATGGAAACACTGTTTACCTGATCCTTACTGTTGATTTATACATAATGTAAAGTCAATGCCACCCCGGTCACAGGGAATCCTCTTGTGTGTGTGAGTGTTTGTTTGATATTTGACGACCTTCGTGAAATCGTTCGACATAATTTGACGAACTCTCGTTTGTCTCAAAAAAAATGAAGGCACACGATTATTGTCACGAGCAGAGCTCGTTACCAATGCAAATGAGGGTCGTTTAAAGCGAAATTAAGAGGGAAAAAAGGCAATAATTATTTGCTACTGAACCGAATTTAATTTTACCACAGCCGCCGTGCTCTTCGCAATAAAACAGTAATTAATCGCCTCGATTCTTTTTCGCGAAATTAAAATGTCCGCGCGTAATGGCCGCGGATATTTGCGGAATAAAATATTGGGGTGCGCTCGCTTCATATCAGCTGGCAAACGCGGCGAGTTATGCCTTGGTAGCGATCAGAAGTCATAACTTTGAATCGTTCGTAGTCCATCGCATACCAAATTTAACGTCAATAGAAACATTTCATGACCGTGTCTATGCTTTAAAAAGTTTATAATAGCAATGTTTACCAGAACATACTTAAACTGTGGTTCCTTAAGTTTATAACGACGGTTATTAGATCTGGTATGAAATTGAAATATCTCTTCTGTTAGCAAACTGAAAAAAATGATTTAGTCTATTTAATCTGTCTGCCGAGATACATTTCACATTTCAAGAGAAAATGTTAGTGATCTGCGTCAGAATTCCTTTAATGGCATCTCACTAATATCTCTCTCTCTAATAACAGGCTGTAGGTGGTAAGCTGCTGATTCCCTTATTCGTCCGCACATACGAGTAGGTAAGTTATTTGTGCCCTGGGTTGTCTGGAAGACATCGTTTTTAGCGATGAGATTACCGTCCATTGATGATTTTTATGTTCATTTTCCTGCTCATGTTTCCTTTGGATGTACAGTAAAATATTTTGTATCAAATTGTATAGACTTTATAAACTTTTACGACCATCTAACCACAGGCTTATTTGTGTTTGACGATAGATTTGAATCATCCGCATGTTGTAATTCACGCTGAATTTATTTACTTAAATAAGTCAGTCTTGAAATGGATTTCCCTGTGGGAGATCAAATCAATTACAAATCATCCATTCCAAGTTCATTCGGCGAATTTTTTGGACGTAAGCAATTATAGTTTTTTTTATTTTATGCTTCCTATTTTTTCTTGATAATACCACTCCAGCTCTTCGGTCATACATCTACTAAACAAACGAAAACCAGTTGACAAACAGAGGAGTAAAAGAGGTAGAAAAGATTCTCTTCACCTTTTTATATACGAGTATATATTTCAGGTTCACCAGTACTGTATATCTACTCGGTAAAGTGCAATTAAAAATGGCATAGTATATATATATTTTTTTTCTTTTTTCCGTTTAGTATAATTGTAAACTCTATTAACGATATGCACCTATTTTATTACACTTTTGTAAAATATGCACAAAATATGTTCTGTGACATCACCTTGCGGACCGTGCAAAAGACCAGCGCTGCTTGTCTCCTGATTACCAGCACAATGTTGAGCCGGATCCGTTTCGTAATGTTTGCAATTAGGCCTTTTACCCTGTTCTGGTTGGCAATCGTTGTAATTATTTTATAAGCCGATTAAATGTGTGTTTTAAATGTAAAATTTGGTAATTGAAAGCGTTATGAATGAATGATGTGTTTATGTTTATGACTAGATTGTGCACGTACAATTACAGTTCAACACTCCTCGCTTAAAAATGTCCGATAACAGAACAAAATGATTAAATGAAGTTAAAATGCCATATTTTTAGTCTGAAATTTATTTATGCTACAATATATATACTTATATGAATACAACTTTTTAACTGTATTGGGCACTCTCGATTTTTGTGTGTTTTTATAGATAATTCAACTCAACCATATTGATCATGGTCACGGCATGAGAACTTCTTGACAGTTGACACTTGACCAGCCTGTTAGCTTTACGTTTAGTTTCCTTTTCATATCACGACACACGACATTACAACTCCCCCTACTGAGTTTGACACTGTTTTCATCTGACACACTGATCCCTAGATTCCACGCTTGAGCAAATTTAAACCCATCTTCTCTATTCTCAAGGGCTTCTCTTACTTAATGTGGAATGTACTTATACTAAGCCGAGATCATCCGTGGGCTTGCACCTCAATCCAGTGATTTGAATCGGCGTCAGTTAGATGTTTTGCTATGGCTGAAATCTTCACGCCGTTATTTTCGTCTGCGTGTATGCTTTTTGACTGTGAGTACTTGATTCAGTTAAAATTGTAGTATTTAAGTAGGAGTTAAACATCTTTTATAATTTCCTATGTCTTTTATTCGAGAATTTTGTAATATCTTTAACTCTTTTACTGTGATTAATGTATCGTTATTGTTGTTAATAATTAGGCGAATGTGTTGACATCATACGTATGTTTTTGCCCTCCATTGTAACAAAATGTTCTAGGCCGACGAGAAATCCAAAATTCAAAATTGGATCTTTGGATAGTCAAAAAAAAACAATAGCCTTGAAAATTTGAATAATAATAACAATCTAAAGATGACAGTGTCACTGTCAGTGTAACTATGGGCTCGGCAGGTGAAAACATGTTTGTTATAATGTGTTTTATTTAGACTCTTCGACCTCTGTCCGAAACTATCGACAATCATGATCATCCGATAGTTTCGGTTACGGTTGCGGAGCTCTATAACATCCTTGCAGGAGATTATAACGAGTCCAAACTCAATATGTTTACTAGTAACCTTTCATGAAAAGGGCCATCCGCCAGTTTCGTGGCCATACTATAAGCTCGCGATTACACTGAAATCCTTATATTGAAACCTTGTCAGGGAGTTTCAGCTCCGCTGTTTATGCTGTTAAGAATGTGATTCTCATGATAACTGACGTAGACGTATTAGTGTATTTTAGCTACTTTCACAATGTGATGTCCTGTGGTCTGTTGTTATGGGGTTAGCTGCTGATATTGAGTCCATTTTTGTATTACAGAAAATAGCTGTACACGTCATTTCCAACCTCAAGCCTTGAAGCTCGTTTGGAGATCTCCTCAAAGAAAGGTATAAGTTACATCACAATACATTTTACATAGTAGTGTGTACGTTAAAACAAACTGATAGTTTTCATAAGAAGAGTGATGTTCACAATAGTAATACTAGGAATGAGGCTAAACTGATTATACCGAATTTCAAATTTAGCAAGACTGGTGGCGCTTTCATAGATAGATGTGTTTATATTTATGACGGAAATGCCACATTGTAAACGAAATACTCCCGTCAAAAGCATTCTTATGCAGAATAATCATACAAACTAGATAGAAACTATAGATAGAGTAGTAGAAGAAAAAATTACGCGCATAAGTGTATTTACACAACACGTACAAGATTAAATTATTTTGAATTTGAATTTAAATGATTACTCTTTAAATATAACACTGTTTGGATATAAATTTTATATGTGTATAGGCTATATATCTTTCTGTAATTGTTGGGAGGAAAAAAAATTTTTCAGAGTTTTTTGCTGTTCGAAGTGTTTGTAACAACCAACTTCGAATAAATATTACTTCATTCATTTATTCATTTATTTAATCAAACCGACGACAAAAGATAATTCGCTGACATAAGTATGACATGACAATAAATTTCGAAAAATGCATCTTCCTTTTTGGTCTTATGCATATTTTGTTATCGTAAGTACAAATTACATATTTTTTTAGTGTATTATTATATATGGAAACCTGAAAGTGTGAACGACTACTTATATAGAATATATTATGCTGAATAAGCTTGTAGGAGCACTATCCGCGAGATCTCAAATCCCTGCTCGTTGGAGCCGCGTCGGGGAATACGTTGAGTGCCTACCTGGCTTAATATCAGCTACGGTACTGCCTTCGCGACTCTGCCGCTCGAGTCCTCGACCGTTTCGAGTATTGAGCGATTTGCCAGAACCGTTTCCTCAATTCTTGATCGACTGTGTGAGTCTTTGCAGCTTAGTTAGTGAAAGTGAGAGAATTAAACTATTAGTCAAGCATTACCTTATCATCCGTTTAAAAGTTTAGAACTTGAAGATAACAAATGGTAGATTGGTGGAATAATGGCGGCGTCATTGTCACGTGCGATCGTCAGTAGGGTGCACCGCCAGCTGGTTGGATAGGACACAAAAATGGTTGAAGTTCCTTACATCCTAAAAATTACATCTTTCAGTGCTACGCTTGAACCTTCGATCAATCCTTCGATGATCTTCACGATCGTGGGTTATGTTCTCTTAGCAGTACATGGAAAGCAAGTATATTTGCTATCTTCTTGGTAGTAAAAAACGTTGTTTGGAACAATGAATACGTGTGGTTATTAAATATTACAAACGTTATTTGAATCGCTTCCACTTCACTATTGAGGCAGAGGCTAGAGACGTGAAGCAGGCAGCGGATATGAGCTAGGGGCGGATATTGCACCAGTCGCAGGTACATTCGGTTTCAGTGTAAACTACCCGCATTTGGTTATGAATACTGTTCAGGCGCGGCGGCTTGTAAACGTTTTATTTTATCGATGACTACCTTCGTGTTTGTTGACTTCGTTATTGAACATTGTGTGCGCTGTTTGAGGGATGATGGTTGCTGTTATTTATATTGTTACTCGTAGGCTCCTAGATATTTTCATATTGGTGGGTTTTATTGAATTCTGGGAGATAACGGGCTCTTTTCGGGAGTCTAATAAACGGTGCAAAAACGGACGAAGCAGTAAGGACAAGTCCCAACTACCCAGTCGCCTGCCAACTAACGATGTCGCTGGTCTCTGTATGTTCAAGTTTAATCCTAACATTACTTGTCTGGATATTGACAGCCGTTTTTCTATAAGTGGACAAACTCACAAAATTCGCATTATCTCTTTATAATATTAATATAGATTAGTCCAGACAGCGCAAGGATTACAGGCGCCTAAAATTTTGTGTATATGAAATACGAGTTAACAGAGTCCGATGTCCTGCCAAAACTATATTGGGACAATCAAAGGACGTGCCAAGAGATGTATGTAATTCTGTTTCCAATTTGTCGGAGGGCAAATAGTTTTC
>PDGT01000070.1:416208-459268 GCA_003671415.1 Megathymus violae | reverse complement strand
TGTCTTTTAGTCTTATCTTATCTAAATATATATATAAAAGAAAATTTAAACGTGAATACGAAGATATGTTCTTCTAAAACTCAAAAATCGTTAGCCCAATTGATATGAAACTTTGCATACATATAAAGGGCGACATGACCACTCCGTAAACATAGTTACGTTAGTCTCGGATAGGTGCGCTGGTGGCAGTGGTTTTTATCTTTTGACCCATAGGTCGAATTGATATCTTATTTTATATACTAACTAATACTAAAAAATCAATACATACATAGATAGTTAAATACATAGTTAAATAAATATTGTATAACCAAGTGCTTTAGAATTAATTCATAAATAATAAAAAAAAATGTTTTTTTATGTACGTATTAAAATTGATCGATTTTTTAGGTGAAGTGAAGCGCACCAGCACCAGCTAGTGTATATATAGGATCTTCCTCGATCGTTATCTGATCAAATTATACGCTACGCTTCATTTGGTTGAAATCATATTTAAAAATGAAAAATGCATATAAGCCAATTTTAAATTTTCTACAAACCATAGCCACAGGTTGCTAATTAGTATTGTAGATATAAAAAAAATTTTGTTCTGCGATTTCCGGCTGTTAAGTTTTTAAGTCCAAGCCAACATTCTTGTTTTCTGGTGCACTCTGCTGGTTACTGCACATACCATGGCGTCAGATCTAGTGTTGGAGGACCAAAGGAGTAGGTATAACTTTGTTATTTTCAAGGCTTCAAAAATGTACAAAGATTAGTTAATTTTACCCGAATTTCACGCAGAAAAAGATAAAATTCTGACAGCCTATCTCAGTTAATTAGATATTACGCAAACATGGAATTATACGCAAGGTTGCAGAAGTCGTTAGGCGTTCTAAGTAGGTATTTTTAAATAAAATGTGCCGGTAGTGTTTCAGTATCTTTGCAGCACTCTTAAAACCGAGTTGCACTTCCTTATATATAAATATGTATTTTAGGGCACGGATATTCCGTGACGGATACAAAATTCCACAATTTTTATCACCTAAGGTTAGAGGGCTTTCTGGATATCCTAGCTCCCTTTATATACGCTCATGTGGAGGATACTGGGCCTTTAATAATTCAGATTATTCCCGACCAGAGAGGTTCGGCTGTCACTCTTTTCTTGTAGTTAACCTGAAACGTTTTAATTTGATACGATTGTCATTGTGGAGCTATCTAATTGGTACTGGTATAGAACCAGGGCGTTCACCACTTCCTTTTTGGCCGGTAAGGCATCGGCAAAATCCTAATGCTCGTATGCACGCAATTAACATACAAAAACATAAACATTACATTAGTTTCAAGTTAAAAGGCGCGTGAATAAATATTGTATCAAGTGAACATGTCGATATCATACCTTGGGTCACTACAGAACTAAAATTCCGAGAGCACACCAGTTCAGCGTGCCGGTATAAGTCAACAGTGAGCCTAAACATGGGGACATTACCGTGAAATACGGCCTGAGAACCATTCGGTTCAAACTCTGCTTCGCAATTTATAACCTCGTAAATCAAGCTTATTCATAGGTGTTTTGTACATGCGAATCTCATATCATACGAGTAAATAATCAATGCAGAAAGTTGACTTCAGCTGCGTTCGATGCTATTGCCTAATTCATTTGCAGGTCTGGAGTTCACCGGTTGGTGGCGTTAACAAATGAAAGACTGTTACGAAATCTACGACTGATGATTGATTTACCATAATTGATTCTTTACAATAAACATAAAGAAACGTGTCTTTAAAATAAATGTCTTTGGTGTCACACGTCTGATGTTTTAGATGAAGGTAATTTTTTTGTACAATGAATAACAATGTAACATATATTTGAATATAAGAAACGGTAGCCACTATTTTTGTACAGTGCCATTTTGGCAGTACAAACCCGAAAAGCGTGACCGGCAATCCAATATTATTATGTTTTGTTAGGTTGGTCAGAGTTGTGCTTAACGGCTTGACATAAGATGACTTGACGTAGATATAATCTGAGCAACTGCAATGTGCTCTCTGCACCCTTACATATTCGTATTACCGAGCTCATATAACAGCCAGCACTGGTCATTAGTCGGGTCGGGACGAATTGGAGAATGTTGAATTAAAAAGGACCCATCGGGAAAAACATGGACGCCGTTCGACGGTTTTAAAATTAAATTACGTACGGAATTAATGATTCGCTGCGGGTCTCGATTTTGCCGGAGAAATGGAGATGACGCGGTTTGTCAATTCTAATTCGAGTGTTCAAGGTTTTGGAATTAAAAATGTATGGTTTTCTTTAATGCATATTGCAACGAAATGCATATTGTGCTCAAAAATTTCATTTTATTTTATTTAATCTTTATTGACCACAATACTATAATATTAAAGTACAAATGGCGAGCTTTAAGCTAAATGCATTCTCTGCATTATACATTTTATTTCTAGCTCAAAATAATTTATGTTTACAATTTATTTCACTAGTAAAATTGGTTGTATGTGATTATTTAAAAAAAGGTGCCGTTCTGTTGGTCTTATTATTAGTCAGCTTGCATCACGATAAATTGGAAATAAGTTTATTTCGTTTTGTATCAGAAATGATATATTGGTCGCATAGTAACTAGGGTGTAAATAACTTGCTTATATACATAAATTTTGTATAAACAAATGGGTACTTTTAAGAGTATATTAACTTCATTTAATCATACAGTCATCAGTTTAGTGATATTGTAGAAAAGTTTTTTGTTCATATAATTGTGTAATAATCTATACTAGTAAATATATATATATATATATATATATAATATAATATCTATACTAATAAATAAAATTGGAGTGTCTTTTTGTAATATTAAATTAACCGCTCTTTACTACATGCATATGAATGTATATACGGTACATATACCAAAATAACATTTTTTACAATTTTTGTCTGTCTGTTTGTTCCGGCTAATCTCTGAAACGGCTGGACCGATTTTGACGGGACTTTTACTGGCAGGTAGCTGATGTAATAAGGAGTAACTTAAATAACTTTTTTTTTAAATTCCACGCGGACGAAGTCGTGGGCACAGCTAGCGATAAATAAATGTTCGTGTAATTTGGTTACGTCTTCATATCGCCTTGAAATGGTTCAGCGTTCGTTTGTGGGGCTTGGAGTTTGTTTTTACAATAGGGTTCTAAAGTAAATACGTGAGTTACCCGTTGGAACTTTTAAGCGACATGTCAAAGCACAGATTATTAGTATCGGCGTAATGACAAGGACGCCTGGACATAATAGAGTCGAAATCAGTTCCGCGCAGGTTTAAACTTACTTTGTAATTGCCATTTGTTGTTTTAAAGGATGTGTTGAGTCGTTTCTTTCGCCGTTTTTTCTCCTCAATGTTAAAACACTTTTTAAAAACGGTAGTAGAAGCAAAAATGACTTGTGTAAGTGTATTTACAGAATACCTTAATTATTAAATGATTTTGAATTTTAATTTAAATATAAATACATATTACGAGGAACTCGTACGTCTCAAGCAAATCGTTGAATGTTTTTGGAATTCACCGAACTTTAGTGGAATGGCAGTTTAGAACTGGGCCCGAAGCGTAACGAGGTCAAATGCAAAAGTTAGTTTTTTTAACCGCCGATCGTTTTATTTAATAAAGCACTTCACCCCCAAAACCTATCAGCGCTATGTTCTGACAACGAAAAAATAGGACCTTCACTTTTACAACACCCACTAAAACTTTTTTATGGGTGGCAACACTCGTAAAAGGTATAAATAAAATATAGCGCGCGGCAACACTGACAGGGTGGCGGGTATGGCAATAATTTTCACGTTTTTGGCGATCCGGGAGCTTGCCGCTTTTCGATTATAATTTATAGCGGGGAATGAGAGCCGGGCTGGTATCGTGCTTATACTGAAGCGTATAAAATGTCATAAATAGTGTCGTAAAATTGTTTGCTCCGGCTCTCGTGTAATCAGATCACGTCGGCAGCCGAACGCGGGTCCCGATCGGCGCTGCGCTCGACAAACAACGCCGTGGAAAAACAACAACTCGTTAATTACACCCGACCGATATCTGTTTAGCAGAGATTAGTGTATGTTAGCAAAAACATTTAGCGTACGTAATCACTAACCGCCGGTAACTGCTTTCCACTTAGTTTTCAGCAAGCTTTACGATTGTGGATTGGGTCGATCGCAAGTGTTCGATTAATCGAGTTAATGAATGACATAAGCCTGAAAGAATCTATGTTATTAAGAACGGTAATGGGGCTCAATTTGTATATTGAATATTTATTGAAAATTCAACGTACAGACAATTTGGGTAACTTTGAATTTCCGTATAACTTTGAATAAAACCTCTTTCAAGGTTTATATTTTTTTATTCAAACACCTTTAGTATAATTACTTGAATAATTAATTATATAAAACGGAACGTTTACATGTTTGAAATGTATAATATGACATAAAACTGACAGCGGTCAATAATAAGTGAATTATAGAGGATTTTCCCGGTCCAGTATAACTCAATTCAAAATTACCCGAAAATCGTTATAACTTTGAATGGACACCAAAACGTTAATTTCTCAAAAATTTCTGTATCAAATCATAATATTTGTTAGATAATTAAAATTTTTAGTCTGAAACAACATTTACTACATTGTACAAAACAATGCAATCGATACATTAATTTTTCAGTATCCTTAAAACCCTGGGAAAAGTGTTCAAAGTTACCCAACTTGACCGCAGGTAGATTTTAATATTGATATTTTTTTATAATTTATCTTTAGCTGTAAAGTCTTTATGTACATGTTTAACGCTAAAACTAGTGAACAGATCAGACGATTCTTGGTATACTTTTTAATTCCGGGCAACGTTCTAAAAACGTATATTAATAAAGTATAAAATGACTTAAAAAAATTATTTTAATATACGATTTATATAAGAATGATTTATAAGAAGAGTGCTTGTTTAGAAGTAAATTCGTTTTCTTTACACTTATGTAACAGATCGATAACAGATGGCGCTATTGAGATTCTGAATCACGGTATCGATTGTACACAATAGTTTTAAAGTTTTTATAAGATGAACGGACTTATTTATTTTGTGGCCAAATTTTTGCTCTTAAGCTTCAAATTTTTAATATACTTGAGTGAGCATAATTAAAGCAAACAGTTGGATAACCTGATTGTTACATTTTGGACCCTAATCAGTGCTCCTCAATACTTTTTGTCATATTATATCAACTTACACTAGATATATTTGAACGTGTGGCTTAAGTGTAATAAACCATACGTAAGGACCGCAGGTCTATAGAACTTCACAAACAGATTTTTCACGTAATTTCAAAAGAGAGAATGTAGCAAGCTTGTTATATGCTGTATCGTTTTGACTGTGAACGAAATTTTGCTTAAAAACACCTAATTAGCGGGTAACGTGGTGGTGGAATTGAATGGAGAGGAGCTGTAAAGAAAACATTGCCACCATTTCGCTCTCGTCCGACTTACAGCGAGATGCTGAGGAGAGATATGAAATGAAATGAAATGAAATAATCCGAAGGTGGTTTTTACAAACATTTTTCGAACGTCAAACTACGCCAGCGCTTCAACAAATCCCTACCGTGAGTGGTTCCGGAAGAAGAAGCAGTAAGAAACTCCCGAGGAGTTTTTTTTTCTACTCACAGTTACAGAACGCACTTAAACTGGCTTAATATTAAACTCATGTCTAAGAAATATTATCCTGAAAGTAAACATCAACTTTGTAATAACCTTTAATAAGAATGCCTTTGATGTGAGTTTTAAACTTACAATATGATATTTCTGTCAATTGTAATGTAATTTTATTATAAATATTTACACATCTACCCATGAAAGAACCACCAGTTTTGCTTAGTCTGAAATTTGGAATAATCTTTACCCTTACCCTTATTCCTAGTATTAATATTGTGAACATTACTATTCCTAAGAAAACTATCAGAGTAATTTTTTATATAACTAAAAAAATATTATCTAAAATATATTGTGATGCTATAGTTAATATATCAATTTCTTTAAAGAGATCTCTAAGGGAATCCCTAGGCCTGAGGTTGTAAATGGCGCGTACTGCTCTTTTCTGTAATATAAAAATCGACTTAATATCTGCAACTGAGCCCCACAACAACAGACAATAAGATATCACACTGTGAAAGTACCTAAAATAAAGTAATCTTGTTGTTTCTACGTCCGTTAAGAGCCTCACTTTCTTAACAGCGTAGGCAGCACAGCTAAGTTTCCCTGACAAGACTTCAATATGAGGACTCCATTGTAGTCGTGAGTCTATAGTGATTCCGAGAAATGTGATAGAATCACTAGTTCAAGCACTTCTTTATTAAAAACTTGTCTAACATTTGGTAAAGTGAATTTAAAACATTTCGTTTCTTAGCGTTTAACACAAGCGTTTAACATGTAAACCAGTGTAACACTTGCGAAACAGTATTATTTACATATTCAAAACATTGTTTTCTCCTATCTACATTAGTTTCATCAAAATGCCGCACAGTTATTAGAGTAAAAGTTTTATAACTATAACTGGTACTTATTATAACGGAATCACCTTACTGAAACTGAAGTGAGATCGGAATAGGATTGAGTTAATTACCGCACATCGCGCCGGACCGATTCTGAAGTAATTTTCGATCGGAATTGCTTTGAGATAACATATAGGTATACTCATGTTGTTACGACTAAATTATTTCGGTAATATGAATGTCACTTAGCTAAAATAACACACCATTAAATGCATATATATAAAAGGAATAAACCAAAGATGTGTTGCTCTGTATTGACCCAGACGTCAGTAAACAAAATCAGATGCAAATTAAATGAAAAAAAAAGAATGCGTGGTCTACAATTGGACAAGAATGTGTAAATTAATATAACGAAACAATATACTCAGTCACTCACATTTAATATCACGTATAATATATATGTATGTAATATTGTTTTCTTTTAATAATTTTTATTTAATTAATTAATGCATACGAAGCCATGTATAGAGAGTCACAATAAGTGAAATCATTTATTTGCTGTGGAAGTTATAAAACGTTTATATTTGTCTTTAAAAATATTCTTAATCTACATATATAAGAATGTTGTTCTGCTGGAGCCCGCGAAATTTTTAAATAAATTATGACTATCAATGCGAATAACCTAAACACATCATTGAGCGGGATTATTAAGCACCTTTTCCTCGGCCGGAGACGCGTCCGTGATATACCATCACGTCAGCTGTCCGCTTATTTGCCAGCAAAAGACAAACCTAATATTGAGACAGGTAGGACAGGATAAACGTTTTCGATTATCGCTAAACTCTGGGGGTGGTAATCTTCGACGTGGGAAACGTACGTTCGTTCAACACTAATTAGGCGGATAGCAGTGTCAACTCTTTCAGTTTTCTGAAGGTTGTAAAGCTGGTTAACGAACAGCTTGCCGTATTTATCACTTTTCAAATGAAATGGAATAAAAGCTACGTGGCGTTCTGCACTGAATTAAAAATTTAGCGAGAAAGATATGTTTTGCGACATTACAAGATCGAGTAACATAGTTTAATGTGTATGGATGTTAAGTGAATTTAAAATTCTTAATGAGAATAAATATCTTAAACCTAAACCTTAATAAATAAATGAATGTTCACACACTTACACCATTGCACAAGAATTTTCTGTTTATTTAGTGGATGGATGCACATAAATAAGACATCACAAGCAGATACTCGACCACAAACATTTAAGTGTCACGTAAATGTTTTCCCCGGCTGGGATCGAACTCGGAACTGCTCGGCAGTTTCATGTATTACTAGTGGTTTGTTTACGTTTAATTTCGGTAAATATTTTTTTTATTAACAAAGTTCCGCATCCAAAACATTTGCTACTCGCTTTTATAAAGCGTTTCGTGAATTTTTCGTGGTACTTCATACATTTAATACTTCATTGTGAATCGCAGTATGTATTCTTTCTTTCTAATGGTATGGTTTTTTTAAAGGAAACATCATAGAGAAAGATTTCTATATCACACTTGAAGATGAACTTTAGTTCAGACAATCTGACGTCCTGATTGATCTAGTATGAAGACATCAAAACGAACAATGTAACGGCTATAAAGTCGTAGCGATTTTATATGGCAAACCAAAAATATTCATGCATGCATATATTCAATATGTTCAATATGTACCGTTTGAAACATACCAGTGAACTATTTGAAACTCCTCCACTCCGCGCAATAGAGGCTTATAAAGCTATTACTGATCCCACAGTAACCTTATGTGCCCTGAATGGAATGAAAAATAGGGATATTCCCGCAAAAACGCTCGAAACGCGCACCGCTCTCCCATAATGAGCTAAAACCCTTTACGCTAAAAGGTCTAAGTAGTTTGGACCCTTTCTGTTTCAACCCACCTCATAAACGATGGATAAGCCCGATTTTTGGGAACGGGATAAAAGAATTGCATTGGATCAGCCTCGGAGGATTTTAGTTTGGAGTATTTTCCGCTTTAGTACCCACGATGAGGCGGATTCGATGATAATGGATTTGTTAAAATCTTATGGATTGATGTGGGGACTTGCTAAAGTTACAGTCTGATTGTTTTAACTGGTCACTGCTACCCTAATCGCCCTTACTTACTTTAAGATCTTGGTGTAGGATGGTATGAACGCTCACCGAGCTGAGGAACTTCTCGAAGTTCGTATATGTGATTGGTGAGTGTTCTCGCTTCAGTGGTCATCTAACACTTAAGTTTTTATCTTTCCTAAATCCAGCAAACCACTTAAATACTACTATACGAGGTCAAGCTAAGTTATCTCAGGCTGATTTTAGCCTTATTAACTGCAAACTTAATTGTTTAGTTAAACCAAATTTAAAATCGTAACAGATCATAGCGAGCAAATATTCGCGGTTAAGCTCCACCGTTGGAAGTAAAAAAATGCGGAAAGCGTTGCAGCAAAACGATGAAATATTTTTTTACACACTCACACCCCTGCACTAGGATCCACTGTATTGCACGTGGCTTGGACATGGACATACACAAATATGACATTAAAAAAACCCATGACCAGAGAACAAACATTTATCTGTCACATAAATGACTGCCCCGGTCGGGAATCGAACCCGGGACCCCTCGGTCGGCAGGCCGGGTCACTACCAAATGGACTAATGGGGTCGTCAAATATTGTTATTTTTTATAATTAAGTAAATGACTTATAGTTCCATTTTTAAATTAATTTGTTTCTCTTTCAAACATACCTATACCTAACATTCATTTTTAAATTCCTTTCATTTTTAAATGTCGAGCACCTCAGACGTATTAAGCTTATTGGCTTAATAATCTATGTTAAACGCTCCGTAGCCAACTCCAAACTCCTTGAATAATGTTATTTATTTGTCAACCAACATAATCTGCCACTCAGAGAGAGACACTTTAGAACATTAGAGAACCAAAGGGATGATGCAGCAGGTAGTTTGTCGTACATCCACACCAGCATGAGACGACGCTCTAGCTCCCATCGAGGAAAGCAGGGCATTGCATTATCTATTATTAAATTTTTATAATAATTTAAAATTTTATTAAATTAAGACTAAATTTCGAACGCTGGATTTTTTTTATTTATTAGTCACATGTATATAGCCAGCCTCAAGTTTCATATTATTTTTTACCTAATTTACCACCTCATTGTACAGCTGTTCATGGAACACCTTCTTTCCAAATTTCGTTCATGTAATGAAAATGGCATAGAAATAAAATTGTTGTGTTACGTTTATTTAACGAATTTTATAGGTTTTCGCTGTCATTTTGCAATTTTGCTTTTGTCATAAACTGGCCAAGGGTACTGAAACAATATAGCTGTTATTAACCAATCAATACTGTCGCAAAACTGAGGCCACTGTGAGTGCAGACCCTGAGAATAAGAAGGAAACTTGCAGGAAACTCCGCTTGCACGATCATGAAAATATCACTGAAACTCTCATCAAACACGGTTTTTTTCTGCCAGATACACTCTCACACATCGAAATCAATTTTCCACCTGCGGCGCTTTGAAAACTTCAATTATATTTGTATGAAATTAAGCACAGGCGAGTCACAAGTTTCAACTAATATTAAATGTAGAAACTGGTGACATAAATAAAAGTTTCCAATACGTGAATACATAAACGCGCACGCACACACATAAAACGCTGACTCACACACGCGTAAATACATAATACGTACATGCACACAGGTCATGGAAACATAAAGCATGCAAAAAGTCGCAGCGTTGATTCAGTCTCGCAGCAGTCGAACGGCGCAAAGTTTCCATCTGGCAAAGTATTTCATTGGCATTTCAAAGAAGGGTTGTATATTATTCCGTAAAAATATTCTTAAGTCAGTAGTACGTTATGCAACGCCCGAGCCGCGGCGCGCCGCCGGCACAGACCATTAAAAATGTTTTCACATTTGTTTTGCATTTGCATATCATAAAGGAACCCGTTCCCGAGACGTCTCAAAGCAACTTCCTTTTTTCGAAACCTTAGCCAAAAATAAACAGGTTGGCGCCTAACGCTGGTGCATGCATTGGGCTGGTTTGTACCTAATTCGCTATTGGAACGTTCTCGACAATGTTACAAATCGATTGTGCAGTATAGTGAATCTCTTACATGTTTAGGTACTTATATATGTCACAGATATATTATTCTCGGGCATTGGTTATTCTGTGATGTTATAGCATTTATTTTATATAACCCAAGGGAATTCTAGTGCTCGATACGTACAAATTTGACTTCATTAGCAACCCCGTTATAAGAACGCATATTTCTATGTGGTACCAAGGTCTAACTGAACTCTGGACTCAATTCAGGGCTCTTTGGTTGCTAATAGGGTCGTAGCAACTGGGCTGAATGATTATCGTCTCAATAATTGGACATATCTAGAGGTTAAATTATTGTATGTATTGACGAAAAATAATCGTAACATATTTCTAATCGATATTAGCTCACGCTTAACCAACAGAGGTAACGGTGTATTGCCACTGGAAAATAAATAAAAAGTATCACTAACGAGCTTCAAAGTGGTTCCACTCGCGTCGATCTAGAAGCTAGACTCAAAGAGCTTCCGATCGCCAGGACAAGTGCCAAGCCGCGCATTAACCCCACCTACACCGATTTATTAGACTATCCCATAGACCGCTCGACCTTTAGTCATGAGGTTTGTGAAGAGTACTTAGAATTTATACGAAATGAGTTCTACATAATACAAAAAGATGCTAGGGTGAAATCCAATGTTTAAATAAATATAATTATTTTCGAAAATGTGAAAGATAAACAAATGAACGTTTACACATTCACACCCCCGCCCTGGGATCCCCTGTGTTGCGGGTGGCATGGATATACACAAATATGCCATCACAAACACCCAAGTGTCGAGAACAAACATTTATCTGTTATATAAACGTCACCCCCGACCGGGAATAGAACCCGAGACCCCTCGCTCAGCAGGCAGGGTCACTAATAACTGGGCTATGGGGTCGTCATAATAAATTAATATAGTATGCGTGTCACCTGTAATTGCAGGAACACGCATTATTCATTGTACTATTTGATTTTAGATTAGATATGTAGATTTATCCTGTGTTGGTGGACCTCAAATAAATAAATAATGTTTTTAAGGGTTAAATATATAAATCATTAAAATTAAATATATAAAATTATTTAAAATTAAATATATAAAATAATTTAAAATTAAATATATAAAATAAATAATTTATTTATTAGATGTACTACAGAAAATTTGTTTGATTCGTATCTCATCGTTTCTACTCAGCTATAACGGGTACTTTCCTGTGTCACGAATTCTTTATTGTACCATTAAAAGACATAGTTGTTTTGGAAGAACACTTCGAAATATTATATGGATATTGTGATTTGTTACACGTTATTTCTAGATAACGTTAAAGTAGAAAATCGTTAGTAGTTACTATGCAAATATTGTTACACTTTTCTCGAAAAGCAGCATCCCGTATGGTTATTGCAATAAGCTGCTCGACCTGTACGGTTGCTATTTGAATAAATGGGATGTCTTAAATTCTAGTGCGCTTAAATAAGTTACGATGTCCACGAAACAATAGAATTAGGTTACTCGTATTTATAGCTCTAATTTCATCTATGCCTCAGCCTTTGGAGGCTGGCCATTGGCACCCTAAACTTGTAACACTGATCATTCCTAAGCTTTCTGCAGCCAACTAATATCCTCCCGCTATCTACATCAGACTACTTCGTCGGAGACATCTTTTTTCCAAGGTTCGGTCACCATTCGAGGACCTTACCTCACCCAATGATTATACATAGGATTCGAAGTATGTGATCAACTCGGTGCCACTTCAGCTGCATACATCGTTTTGCGAACGATGTTGGTACCCCTTTGGTTTGTGTACATTTGTTAGTTTCACCAGTCTCCATGTCGTATTTCAGCAACGTCTGTTGGTTATAGGGTGTATGTGCCCTCAATTCTTCAAAGATTTTGGAGCATGAAGTATTGTTGGCTCAATAAGTACCTCTAAGGAGTCGGCACTCGGAAATTCATTAAGAACGCTCACGGTAACATTTGGTAATCACTGCTTGAATACAAATTATAGCTGACAACATTTAGAAAATAATAAAAAAGGATACGAGATACGACACAATATTAAATATTTATGTTTAGAAACTTTTAAGATAAATATTTAATAACTAAATATTACCCAACAGTCAAGCAGTACAAGTAAAAGAAATGGCTATGAAAGTAAAAGTAAATCATAGTTATGAACTAAGAAAAGAGTACACTTGGTAGGAGTGTAGATATCGAAGCTCTTTCGTTAGGTTTCTGGTGTCGGTCTCCGTGCAACATGACAATATTAAAAACATTAAGAAAACCAAACACCTGCCAGTGCCAAAAACATTAAGAAAATCATACAGTGCCAACATGGCATTGTTAAGTAATTACAATCCTTAGAATTTTTTTTGTATCCTTAACTTTAAGAATGGAGGAACAAGCATACGGCGACCTGGAACTAAGCCAATATTGCCTACAAAAACAATGTAACATCGGCTGCGAAGGATACTGTATTTACCGTGTGAATTAATCTTCGTTCTTGGGAGACTGCGTGGCGTGATGTGATGTCATCCCAGAAGAAATGCTCAAAGATTTTGCATACTTTTTACCCTTCTACACAATGCCATCTATTCATAAAGCCTTTATTATGTGAATAACTCGAGTACCTAGTGTAAGTGGGCGACTGTGGACGAATATTTTTCTGTTTATACTGTACGGTGTTAAGTAATTATTAAGGTTTAATATTTACACTCATGTTTAAACTTTTATTATGTTTTTAAAATCTTTATCCGATTTAAAGCTACCGTCGAACGAATGCTTTTAATATTTGATTACATTGTCTATTTATAAGACAGCTCTGTTAATTCACATGTCACAATCGAAGTTTTCAACAACTTGATTCAGATTCTCCTTCTTAATTCTTCGGAAAGAATATCCTCCATACCTTAGCATTGAGCATTCAATAATATGTAGTTATTCCATAAGCTTTCATAGCCGAAGAGCATATAAACGTAACCAACCCTGAAGCCAAAGGAAGCTCTGTAAAAAATTTGAGGACAAACAATAATTGACTTTGGGTAATAAAACTACACGCGTGTAAGAACTACTCAAACTGCCTCTAAACATTGAGCCACCGCGCTCGTCTAACTGGGCCGTAAACAATTGTTATACACTCTCAATATCCCACTTGTGTTTTATTCCAACGACATAAGGATTAATATGTATTTTGCGGCTCGCAAGTGTGAGTTGGCAAAATCGTAGTTAAACAAATTTGTTGTTGCAGGCGATATCGGTTTTGTTTTTGCAAACTGGTTCATAATACATTGTGGAAGGACTGTTTGTAACAGATCGAAAAACAAACGTGTTTCTCCGCACAGCTGTAGTTACAGCTCGAGTAAACATAACGTGGACGGCTGGTTTTACCGTCTATTAATTTGCTGATTGCAAGCAACAATAGTCACGACGATTCGTGAATAATAAAGTTTTATGAACAGAAGTCTATTATGTTGGTTGATCTGCGACTGACGTTGGATTTATTTTTATTCGGTCAGTTATCATTATGACGGTAAAAGACATAACGGAATGTGTACACTCACTGACACACAATATATTTTATTGCATGCACGATAGTGTAAGAACATGTGTTCATCGTCTTTGTTATTGGTTGAAAACTATTATTATCTACGCCATTTCAGCACAGCAACCGCGTGATAAAGAATGTTTTATTAAATTTTTCTATACACCAACCCTGAACGCTTTTCCCCAATCACTGTGAGAGATCTGGGAACACATTTAAGCTTGTACATCTTGCATGAAAGACTTTTCTATTACCTAGTATATTATGCCTGTGATTGAATAACATTGCTTACCGAACACCCTGTGCATCGATTTAATTCCGTCTTCTGTTAAAATGTATATAATTTTTTTAACTTTCATTCACTATTTTCATAATTGAAAGCAATAATTAATACTGCATTAAAGATGATTGCCAAGAATATGAAAAAAAATATAAAAGCTGGAATTAAGAGTAAATTTAAAAAGTGAACTCGACTTTTAGTATTTTAAAAAAGGCAGCAAGTAGAGAATCCTTTTTTAAAATTAAATTTAATGGTTCGTACAAGAACTTTAATAGAAGCTCTTCGCCCTCTGCTGCTAAGGCGAGCTGTTAATTGATTACATGTCCGAGGAATTGCCGGGCCAACTAATTAACACTCGATTACAACTTGCAACGAGGTTCTGCGAGAATCACTAACTTTGAGCTTACTTGGAATTTTTTAATTGTTCATGCGAACACCGTAGTTTCAAGTTTCCTTTACATATTATCTTTAAATGTATATATACTCCTTTTGATATATTACTAGACTTATGTTTAACGACGCGCAACTGCAATTAATTAATTACGCAATTAATATTATGAGGGAAGTATGGAGTACACTAGATTTATAAGGCTTTTACTTACCACTTCCTGGATAGTTTTGAAGTGGTAAGCGAAAGAAACATGCTTAAGCCTAGTCTCCGGAATGAAATCGCTATTCAGCGTTTACACATTTATGAATAGACTTACACTGCTAGCTCGGTTATTTCTAACTTTTTATTGAAACTATTTCTTATCAATTATTTTCGACATCGGTAATTTAAAACGATGCCGGATTCCTACCGACTAAACACCGCAGTTTCTTGGGAAGCCATTTTACCGGGACTCAATGAAACCTGTCACTAAAAGATAGATGAGTAATGAAAGACTGTACACGTATACATCTTACAAGTATATTAGTAAACCGCCGATGGTCACGAGTCTTTTTCATCGACGTGGTTGAGTAGGCCCGAAACACTATCAAGATATTCCGGTATGTAATGTAAATGTTTCAAAATCTTGGACCGCTCGAACATTCAACAAGTTTGCACGACAATTTTTTTTCACATATAATAAGTGAATGCTTGACAACAATCCCACCTGATGGTAAGCGGTGATGAAGTCTAACATGTTGAACGTATTAAGTTATAAAAGCCTATTCACTTTCCTCTTGAAGACTCCCACATTGTAAGAAGGCGGGAGCACCGACGCGGGCAAGTAATTCCAGTCCTTTGCAGTGCGCACAATGAATGATGACGCAAACTGTGTAAAATACAAATTAGTTTACGAACGACGGCCAGGATCGAATATTTACGTGCTCTCTGTTGTACACAAGCAGCTTGCAATCAGCTGTTGAGATTCTTTAATTTCGAACCGCGCCTAACGTGACTTAACTTTGTCGTCCACACGACAATAGTTGACTATGAAGCAATTTCAATGATAGATATGTTCATGGTAAATTGAGTTGGATTTTGAAGCTTTATTGTCAACTAAACGATATTATTGCAGTCGTAGGGAGGTTAAGTGGCAATTAAGGATATAAAGCTATCTTAATTGCACGCAATTATCGACCATCTGTGCTTGGGAAAGCTTTGCCGATAATTTATAGGCAAACTAATTTATATTATACGCTTCGCTTCGAATATTTGTTTTCTCCGTTTTATTAGTACTCGTTAATACACATTTATTAATCGATTTGCAAGTTTTATTTTTTGTTAGAGTGGCTATATACTTGCTGTTTTATCCCATTAAAATTTGAAGGAAAAATACCACACCATTTGGGCAAAAAAGGGAAGATATTACTTTTTAGCCTAGAAAATTAAACTGAGATCGGTTTCTTTGTTAAATTATTTGTTTTAAATCTAATAATGGATTGAATGGTAGATAATGTCACTGAGCATTAAACCCATCTTTTTCAATTATTTATTATATTTATAATCAGTGAATTATAATATCATAAAGTCCGCAGTGATATTAGTCTAAACTCATAATGGTCAATGTCCGTACCTCACGAAACCGTGTAGAACTCTTACAATACGGGTACAATATTACACCACATATCACACCTATTACATTTTCACGTAACAAGGACGTTAGTTTATGTTTATGCTGGTAAGGGATGGTGGCGCGTGTCCTGCGGCAATTTGACACGTGTTGGACACGTAATGGCTGTCACTTAACAATCGTCGTCTGTTCTGTGCGTCCGGCGCTGAACATTTTTGTCATCTACATTTCTTATTTATTATTATGTGCCGTGTTGGGTCCGTGATATATACGAGCGAACCTCAGGGAGGGAGTACGTATGGCTTGATAGCTGGAATCGAGCACCAGTGTCTCGTCAGCCAGCAAACCTTGAGTATAAAAATGAGCAATCATAGCTACATACTGATTAAAGTCACGTGAGTCATTGAGAGAAAAATTTAAAGAAATAGGTGTACTCACCGTAGCCAGTCAGTATATATATAAATATAGTAATTTAGTATTTATTAAAAAAAATGCGTATAAGCAGAAAAGTGATACACACAATCATGAACAAGAAATAGGCATAATGTGGTTACATCTTCATATCGTCTACAAAAGGTTCAGCGTTCCTTTATGGGGCTTGGAGTTCATTTTTACAATAAGATTCCTAAGTTGATACCCGAGTTGCCCATTGGAACTTTTAAGCGAAATACAACTTACAGGTAAAGGATATTATAGTATAGATGAGTACATTAATAACGAGAGTGCCTGGAAATAATAGTGTTGAAAGCAGTTCCGTACAGCTTTAAAATTTTGTAATTACCTTGTGTAGTTTAAAAGATGTGCTGAGGAGTTCCTTCGCCGTTTCTTCTCTTCATTGTTAAAGCACCTTTTCGAAACGGTGGTAGAAGAAAAAAAAATTACGTTAATTAGTGTATTTACAGAATACCTATATGATGAATGAATTTGAATTTGAATACATGAAACACGCTGCTCTTGTGTTGCACATTTGTGGAGTGGTTACTAGTTACCTGGTCGATTTTGGAATGAAACAAAAATATATAGAAGAATGTAATACAGTAGGTAAACTTATACATTGAAATTTATTCAGACTTCTGCGATAGGATTTTTTGTCTCTCAGGTGGCATGTATATCATATTATGATATCGTATCGTGATACGATATGTATCGAAGATATCATCCGAAAACATTGCCGATGCCGAGATTTATCCATTAAAATCTGCCCTGGCTTTGTAATCTATCTGAGACAACACGTTCGGCATGAAGGACCACTACCAAATATCAATAAATAACAATTAGTAGTGACTAATAACAACCATAATAACTTTAGGAATTGTTACATTCCTACCATCATTAAACCTGAACAACCGACATGACGATGGAGACATGGCCGATTTTTTGGAGGTCACCGAACTCCGTACCACCAAACGTACTCCCGATGGTACGCATGATGCATGGTACTGAGGATTTTGCTAGATGTACTCACCACCGCTTACCTCGGTAAAATGTCGGTGACTTTTTTGACATTGCAGATGTGTTTTTTGGTTACTTACGAACGCGTAGCCTGTCCATAAGTGGGGTGGCAGTTATTAGAACGGAAAAAAATTGATAAAATTTTTGATAAAATTTTACTTTAATGTACCTCGTATACGCTGTTGCTAGCGGTCAATCATACACCATCTGACCGTCTCCACATTGCTAATACCCTCGATCACACACGACTGACACGAATCGTAGGGCAACGAGCGATTTTGTCCGAGTTAAACGACAATTTATATTTCGAATCACGTTTGATGACGCGTATCCGAATACAAACTAAAATATTCAGTTGTACATAACTTGTGTACAAAATATATTCGTATATGTACAATGTTGAGTTACATGTTGGTGTCGATTGGAACCAGGGAATGGAATGATGCAGTGTTAGTGGGTTAGTATGAACTTACCAACGTTTCCAGAACAACTGATTCAAAATTTCATCAATGTTGATATAATCCTCAGTTATCTATTTATCTATATCTATATACTAATAATAAAATTCTAACTGATCGCTTTCTGTACATGAACGATGTATGAGAAAAAAATATTATTACGGGCCTTTATTAACGCAACAGAACCCAAAATAATAGTTGTTAGATTTTTTGTCTGTTTGTCTGTGCGTTTGTTCCCGCTAATCTCAGAAACGGCTTAACCTATTTCGTTCTGGTTTTCACTAATGTGTTGCAGTAAGCGTCACATAATACTCAGAGTTTGTTTCATTGCAATTCGTCCATAAATCAAAAAGTTATAAATTAATATTGAAATTTGTAATTCATAGAACGAGAAAACCCAGAAAAATGCAGATGCTATCTTTAAGCGTAAGGTAGTTTTTCCGAAGCGAAGCGAGGGCATTTGCTAGTTATAACTATTACTGAACATCGTTTTTAATTAGGTTTTTTTTTTTGTAAATTAAATGTGATTTTGTAAATTTTAAATAATTTAGTAATTTAATAAATATTTTTGTAGGCACAACTGAGTATTCGTTCGTGTATCGTTTCGTAATACGCGGCTTGCATTACAATTTACTCTTGTTCTGGTAAAGTTTGAGTATTTTCGTAAAAAAATACAAAATACACGATGAGTGATTTTATGTGCTTTAAAATATAGTTCTCTGTTTGTATAATGTTAGCAGTAATAGGGATAAATAATTTCTGTAGCATAAAAATAAATAGCTTTAATGTAACCCTATAATAGGTGTGCAATCCGTAGCAATGATTTGCGCCCAACTCATGCACATATAAACGCCATTAACCCATAACTTCAAAGCTGGCTTCGAACATCTCTAAACAGAACAGTTCCTTACATATCTATGTAATACATTTTATCTCGTAGAAGAATAACAATATGTACTGCAATTATCTTTACCTTCCTTTATTTTATAGAAAAGCTAGCAACACAAACCGTTTAAATATCGAGTACAAAAGTTTATATCCACAGTTTTAAATGAAACGATTCAACAGAACGCATACCTGTCATCCGCTCAAAGCGTTTTGCGGCGCGGAAATCGAATCCTAAGCCGCTGGAGTGGAAGACAATCTCGCTACCCACCGAGCCGCGCCGCCGGCGGCCGCCGACGTTGTGATCGGTGATCGCGTAGCGTCGCGCTCGCTAAATATAAAGTGTTACACCGTAACGTATTCAAATTCAAAATCATTTAATCGTATAGGTATTCTGTAAATAAACTTATGAACGTCATTTTTTGCTTCTACCGCCGTTTCGTAAAACGTGATTTAACAATGAGGAGAAGAAACGGTGAAAGAAACTCTTCAGCACACATGGTAATTACAAAAGTTGAAAACTGCGCGGAACTGGTTTCGACACTATTATTACTATTCGTACTATTCAAATACATCATATATCATGTACGGGACAGCCGGGGGGGCCGGGGGTTCTGTCTCACAGTATTATATCAGACAAACTGTACTGTTCGTAAATGTTTATTGTTCACACACGTGTACTTGATCTTCCATTAACGACAGACTCTATTTTGCGTCTTACTACAGTTTTTATGCCCAAACTAATTAGTCGAATACAAAAAAATTTGACGTACTTACAATGTGTTTTCTATAAGAAATAGTTTAGAAAAATTATTTTTACATTATAATATAATATTAACTTACATTTATGTATATATGTTAACTTCTGTGTATTAGTTAATTTAATCAAGACAATGTTCGAGTCAATATAACAACCTTTATACTTATATATATAAACTAACAAACTGCCCTCGCTTCGCTTCGGAAAAACTACGCTTTAGGCTAAGA
Source organism: Megathymus violae (assembly GCA_003671415.1). Lineage (NCBI taxonomy): Eukaryota > Metazoa > Arthropoda > Insecta > Lepidoptera > Hesperiidae > Megathymus > Megathymus violae. Next base: position 439,064 of record PDGT01000070.1, on the reverse strand, counting down.
AATAGTACCTGCAATATTTTAAATTAATTTATAACTTTTTATTTATGGGCGGATTGCAATGAAACAAATGTTGTTTACTCTTGTTTACTACTTATGTTGTTTACGATGTTTACTGCAATACATTAGTGACAACCATAACGAAATCGGTAAGGCCGTTTCTGAGATTAACGCTAACAAACGCACAGGCAAAAAGACAAAAATTCTAACAATAATTGTTTTGTGTTCTATTGCGTTAATACACACCCGTAATAGTAGTCATTCTCATATATCCTTCATGGACAGAAAGAGATCAGTTAGAATCTTATAGATAATTTATATAATTATAGTGTAGCTAATTTAACAACCATATCTATAATTTGTATATACTAATAATAAAAGTGAAGCAAAGCTAAATGTGTAATTTTTCTTGAAAATTATAAACGTAGGTTTTGTCATCGATACGGACACTTATACGAATATTAAAATACTATTAAAATTAATTAATTATTATTAAAATTAACAGTTATTAAAATACGATGGCTGGCAACTCTGTAGTTAATTCCCCGTTTGACCGCTACAGTAAGAGAGCGGTAGTGAGCGACTGGAACCCCCGGGCAGTTCGCGCAGGGAGGCTCGTGCGCTGGATACTACTACATGGTGATTGAGTCGTCCTCGAACCCCAAAATAGTACTACGCAGTACTATACATATTTTTGTTTATTATAATGCGTGCCTGTACCTGTGCACATATCAAGTACAAAACATTGAATGGATTTAGATGACTTTGCATATTGTAATGTTATAATAAAAGATCTAGATATTTTTAGAAGATATAATGTATTTAAGAATTCCTGGCGGTTACAATAACTAAAATACAGTAGTTACAAGATTAAGAAACTAAAAAGAAGGTCACTTGTAAGTAAGAAGGTAGGCCCGTCGCTTGTCTGGCGTGCAGCGCACGGAGACCTCGGCGACTGGAGCGTGCGTTTAGGGCGCACGCGACGATCGGAGTCCCCGGCGTTCAGCGTACGAAAACTTCGGCGCCTGGAGCGTGCGTTAATACGCACGAGACGCGTAGATTGTCTGGTGTTCAGCACACGGAGACCGCCTTAACCAGGCGTGCGTTAGGGCGCACGAAGTATGTAGATCCCGGAGTCGGAGAGTAATTAACTATTTCCGGCTAGAAGCGCGAGACTGTTTCGTTCCGTAATTGTGACTACACCCGCGACACTGTTCCGATAGAGACTTTTAGCATGAGACTCCTTCAAGTAACCACTGTTGTGACCCACACGCGAGAGAGACTGCTCCGTATCGTAATTGTAACTTCACTCATGAGACTGTTCGTGTCGATATCCAAGAGTTGCGACCCACACGCGAGAGAGACTGATCCAATCTCGTCACAGCTCGCTTTTTATATCTCACATTTTCTCAAATGATTCTCCTATTATGTTATATTTAGGAATTTAAAATTTCTATTCAGCCTAATAAATAAAATTACCAAAAAGGATAGAAATTATACAAATGAAAAACAAAAGTAATCATGATGACAATAATTTAGGTCGTTTGTCAAATATTTGACAACAATAACAAAACATGAAACCTAATAAAATATATAAAGAAATTACAGAATAAATGGATAAAAGATACAGGAAATTATAAAAGAAGTTAACAAAAGGAGTACTATAAGAGATACAAACTATGTGAGTACCAAAATACTAGATATAAAAACATGTAAGTATTGTAAATACTACAATATTTGTAACTTATAATATGGGTCAATATTTAGGATATTTAGTTCCCTGCGAAATGGATCTATTAAATTGAAAACAAAAATTAGGTTACCCTGAGAAATTACTTAGACTTAATCTTAAATTGAAGATAAAAATTAATAGGGATATTTTATAAACAACGTTTTGATAACGTTTTAGCTACTTATTAATTTTTCAGCTATTTTTTTAGTATAAAGATGGGACTTACATGATAATTATTAAGTGTCTGAGTAAAATAAAAACGTTTTCTTGACTGCGAGTGCGTTATGTGCCTAAAGTTGGTTATTCATCGCTATGACGTCGCCTAATCTGCATCATTTTAATTACTTTAAAATTTCACTACATAACAATTTTCACGGAGATCGATCAAGCCGTTCTTTAGCTATAACAGACAGACAGACAGACTGACAACATTTTTCAAAATGGTCAAATTGAAGTCAGTATCTCATAAAACGAATATTTATCATGAAATGCGATAAAAAATGTAATGTACAGATAAAGAGACATTTTATATATATAGATAGATAGATTTTATACAGTCTATCATCTGTGCAATCACGTGTTTTCACTACATTATCATTGAGATAGGTGAAAACGTTTTCGAGTTATTTCGAGATATACACGAAAATCTCAACAGATACTACCCATATAGTAGTATAGATATGAGTGCTGCGAACCTTAAACGATGACTCAAGAGTGTATGATGATTTTATATTCATATTGTAGATGTCAAAAGGGCTTCGCTGCACTGCGGTCCTAACTGTTCTCTCTGGGGTGAGAAAAATGTTTTCCTTAGATTTCTCTGTTTGTTTATTTACCTTTTTGCCCAAGTACCGAAGCTTGTAGTATTTACAATACTTACATGTTTTTATATCTAGTATTTTGGTACTCACATAGTTTGTAACTTTTATAATACTCCTTTGGTTAACTTCTTTTATAATTTCCTGTATCTTTTATAAATTTATTCTGTAATTTCTTTATATATTTTATTAGGTTTAATGTTTTGTTATTGTTGTCAAATATTTGACAAATGTCCTAAATTATTGTCATCATGATAACTTTCATTTTTAATTTGTATAATTTCTATCCTTTTTGGTAATGTTATTTATTAGGCTGAATAGAAATTTTAAATTCGTAAATAGAACATAAGAAGAGAATCATTCCAGAAGATTCGACATATAAAAGGCGAGCTGTGACGAGACTGAGGAGGCTCTCGCGTGTGGGTCGCAACTCTTGGATCTCGATACTGACAGTCTCGCGTGTAGGTCACAACACTGGAGTCTTATGCTGAAACTTTCTATCGGAACGGTCTCGCGCTTCTAGCCGGAAATCTTTTATTACTCTCCGACTCCGGGATACTTCGTGCGCCCTAACGCACGCCTGGTTAAGGCGGTCTCCGTGTGCTGGACACCGGATAGTCTACACGTCTCTGGCGTATTAACGCACGCTCCAGTCGCCGAGGTCTCCGTGCGCTGAACGCCGGGGACTCCGATCGTCTCGTGCACCCTAAACGCACGCTCCTGTCTGCAAAGCCTTTGCGCGTTACACGCCAGAGAAGCGAAGGGCCTAGCTACCTGTCACAACTGACTTTTTTACTTTTTTAATCTTGTAACTCATGTATTATATTCATTGTAACCGCCAGGAATGTATTCAACATTCGATCTTCTAAATTTCTCTAGACCTTTTACTTATAAAACTACAAGCTATTGAAACGCAACGATGTATTTTGTGTTCTCCGAATATTCCGTAGCTCTCAATGTCTACGAAGCTACGAAGCTTACGTCGTGAATTCTCATACCCTTTTGCTATAATACTTTTTTGTTTATTTTAAGTAACGGAGATCGGAGGTGTAATGTAATAGATAGAGTTCGCGAGGAAGTGGGTGTTTGGGGTGAACATGGAAAATTAAAAAATCTCCAGGTAAAAAAGAGTAATGATTGTTTTGGGAACGGTTTCTCTTTGTGAACATTATCATTATCTAAACCAAAAGGGGGAAGGGGGTTACTAATTTAGTATAAAACAAAGTAGATTTTATGTTCTTTTCGTTTCTGCACAGTTTTTTTTATAATTATTACCTAACTTTATTGGAAAGGATTAATAACTACAATATATTTAGACTGTATTAAACGGCAAGGCAGACGAAAGTCCAACTTACGTCAAACAGGGTTGGTAACAGCCAGTTGATAAATAAATTACAATTCTAACGCGCTGTCCACAGTTTATTTCGTTCTTAAGGGTTCCCTATAGAAATAAACTGTATTATTGGGTCCATTTAGAATTAAACTAAACCCATCATGAATTGTAATAATTTTGCTATGATACAGTATGCACGATATGTATATTGTATGGTCATCTTTTGACCGAATTGCAAGGATCGTGCTGAACAACGGTGGCGCGTAGAAACTCTTGACACGACATGACGACACGACATGACGTGACATGACATTTGACATTAACACATCATTCTATCTACTTTCTCTAGTTTGCTTTTGGGTTTTGTAAACTGTGTCACGATATATTATACAAAAAAAATATACCAAATAACACTCTTTGGGACTTCCACAAACTAAGCATTGGATCCACGTTCATGTTACTTTAAACCTATCCACCCTAATAATTATTGAAGTTATTTTTTACTTCTATTGCATATACGAGTATAAGAGATCTAGCTATTAGGCGCTCCGTGGAGAAGGTTTGCGAGCCATGAAATTCAATCCAGTGATTTTCACGTAATTTGAGCAGATGTTATGTTGGAGCATATTTTTTAGAATCGTACTTTCTGATTGCTTCAATATGTTTTGTTTATCCGATACTGGTTATAGGCTATAGTTTCTGGTACTGCAGTCATCTCTGTGCTCTTCTCAAAACAGGTAGAGTATTATTTACGAACGCAATACTGCGAGCGTACTCAATGATGCGCCTGTTTTTTATAAGAATAATTTTTAATAGGAATTGTAAAAATTGTGAGACTCCGAATGATTCTCGATGGCGTTGTACTGATGTGTTTGAAACCCTCCATTGACTACGCGGAACCCTCGGATCTCGAGCCCGACTCAACAACTTTTTTGTTCGAATGCCGTTTGTCCTCCAAGCGCAAGACCCCCGGTTTTCTGGCCAATTTATTTTATTAACAAAGAAGCAGGTCGCTAACTATAACCATCATTTAGCCAGTACATTGGCCACACGATGCGGGACAATCGTAAAACGGGGGATACGCCTGAAAGTAAACATATAAAAAATATTATGAACTCCGGAGCCGATATAAAAACTAATGTGCCATACACGTCGCGGTTACGTTGATTATTCTAACTTTACGGTGCAGGAAAAGGTCTAGTACAGTCCGCGTCAAAGGCGCCATGATTTCTTTAACAAATCAAAACAATAGGACAAACAATTTATTTGATACTAGAAAAATTCTTTGTAACGTCTTTCTTCTTCTTCTTGTTCGTTCGTTCTTTATTCTTTGGGGCCGTATTGGGACGACCATATTGGGCCCCCGAATCCCATGCTGGCAGGACAGGGTGTCGCAAGTGGCGACAGAAGCGAGCCTGCTTGGTGGTAGGGCTTCGCGTAAGAATTATATTACCAATATTATTATCAAGTCATTAATATTATTACTGGTATTATTATCTTTCCGTGAAACCTGCCTGGCTAGCTACCACCCTCCTGCTTGAATCGTCGTGTTCCGGCTGGAGGCTTCAGAGCCAGTACTTTCTTTCTTATCTTCTCCTCATTTCCTGGCCGACAACGCATCAATGATACCTTTGGTCTTGCTGATGTCTATGGGCGACGGTGACCACTTACCATCAGGTGGCTCGTCTGCTCGTTTGTCGGCAATTAACATAAAAAATAAAATATGTTTTTGATAATTTATTCTAGAAATTAAATGTACAATGTTTTCATTCGGTTATGATAGTCGCTGTTAAAATATCCAATTCCATTTGTACAGTAATCAAGAAATAGATAAATGAAATAATTCGTTAGTAGAAAAACTAATTTTTGATTCGTAATTACTTAGATATTATTTTCGTGGTTTCAGAATGATTTTTTTGTGTTTACTTATTTTCCATAATATAATGTGTAATAGAAACTGATGTACCTGAGGCACGGGTACTGAGCGATTATCTCTGAATCAATTATTGGCTTTTGTTTTTCTAATAAAATCGGAATCTCGCGAAACGTGACTTAATTATAACTTTTGATCGAATTTCCTTATCCTTACCTTATCCTCAGAGTACGAGCGAATATATTTACTAATATTATTTTCCTAATTTACAATCAGTACTCTTATCGAATGTTTATTTACCATCTTTACCATTTTTGAATTATTTGATTTTTTTACGCTTAGAATTATTAGATTTTTTTTGTAATTAATCAAAAAACGACCAATCGGGCTTGTGGCATAGAAGACATCGAAGAAACTGTCTAGGTGTCCGATACTATAACCAACATACGTGGTAATATTTCACGATTGATTCTAAATGGAAGGTTTAGCTGGTCAGGTGGTAATAATTTTTACGAGCATGCACGAGTACCATTGTGATTAAATTGGATTGGGTGATACAGAGGCCGGCAATCTCAAATAGAAGCAATATGGTGCTAATGTCTTATTTATTCTCAGTGAGTCCATAAGCGGTGGTGATCATATTTATTCATATTCGTTTGTCGGTTATTAAAAAAATTAACATATTCTGTAAAGGAACCAGAAAAAAGATAAATCATAATCTAAGTCGACAGCTGCCTCGCTTAACACAGGGTTAATTGATTTTATTGATAGATTGCAGCTTTAACGCTTGTGTTTGCGAGTGTCCACGATTTTCTGGTCTATATACATATCAGGGCAGGTACAGTGATGGCTAATTTCCTGTCAAGTACAACTTCGTAGCGAGATAAAACGTAAAAAGTGAAACTTGCACAATAAATCGCTTTTATGTCATTGGCGATAAAAAGTTTTTTAATCAATCTTTTCGTACATGTAAGAAAATATTTATCGCAACGGTGTGTGGATTCGAAAGGGAAAGTTATGTTTATTGTGACCGAGTGTCAAGGGGAGGGGGATGGAGAGGGGGTCAGAAAATGAAATTGTAAAAGTGTGCACATATATGGCGAAAGGGGATTTCTACTCCTTATTTACTCCTCCCCTATTGGCCTTGGCATACATGAGGCATTTTTGAACTTTGAGTTACCTAGTACAGATTTTTTACCTTTCTTTGTGTATAACAAACGTTAAACTTTAAAACAGTTTCCTTGCGTGGTCCTTACTTATTTACTGGTATGATAAATCTATCAGAAAACTAAAACCTCTCACCTATTTTACTTTGCGTCTTGAATAATAGTGAGTTATTTAGTAATTATTTTCGTACAAATTCTTTACTGCGGGTAGTCATTTATAGTCTCGTAAATGTTTCATAGATAACGCGTTATGGAAGTCTATGTGACATGATTGCGGGACTGCCTTAAATTGAATGTAACTTTTACAGATTACAGGCTGGATTTACAATTATTTGCGAACTTTTACTAATACCAGACGCATTTAGAAACTCAATACTTTAACTATAATTAATTATAACATTTTTATGCTAATAGCTGTCAAACGATCAGACTGATCGCCTGATGATGAGTGGTCACCGTCGCCCACGGACATTAGTAACACCACTGAAGCGTTGTCGGCCAAGAAATAAGAAGAAAAATGAAAGAACTGGCTCTCAAGCCCCCCGCCGGAACACGACGAGTCGTTTGGTGCCTGCCTCAAGCAAAAGCGTGGTAGCTAGCTAGGCGGGCTTCACGGAAAGATAATAATATCAGTATTAATAATAATGGTCTCTCAATGGAAACACACACGCCAGTGACACTTATAAGTGAAGCGTTTCGTCTAAGTACTCAACGGTTGTACTTTCACTAAATAAGTATTACCGTTTTATTAATGTCAGATCACTCTCCTCGTTACATAATATATGTATGATGAATCGCGGGTGGCTGAGTTCCGATCCAATTCCAGTAGTTGATATACTTTCAACCAATAAATTTCAATACCGTGATGCAGGAGTTATCGCACAGTGGAAAGTTCATTAGCATTCTCTCAACTGTCTTGTTACGTCGAGCTTCTTTAGATGAGCTTTATGTCTTATAACAATCACACGAGGAGAAACGCCGCCATATGAGAAAGTGGGAAATATTATTGTTACCATTTTTATGAATTCCGATGTACACTACCAGGGCGCATTGAAATAAACGAAACATTTTCGTCTTTTGCCGGGCACCCAAATGCAGTAGGGTTTTTGCATTCGTTATACGGTTCGTAAGTAATAATAGTGTTGCAAAAATGAAGGATATTGATATTTTTTCAACAAGTATTGGCGGGTTCAAGGGGAAGTTACTTAACAATTGAGACGATTATATAGCAGAAACAATTTTTTTTTTTCCTTCGAATTTTGAAATTATGAAAATCAATTGATTCAATTATAATTATATTTAATGCTATAATATCGTATACAAAATTATTGTGATTGTTTATTATTTTTGTTAAATGATTATAAAATGTTTATTATTATTATTATTTTAAATTTACAATTGTCAATTATTATTTTTTTTTTTCCCCAGCAATTTTTAATTTCTTGTTTTGTTGAGTGCAATTTAATTGAAATCAAATGCTCACGATTAAAATAGATACTGGTCAAATGTATTGTATTTAATTAATAGGATGTACATATTTTTAAGATAAGAAACGCAAACGTAATTAATAATTTGTGTAAATTTTATTGAAATTGGAACAAATACTCGCCTACTTGCATGCTGTCTACGCCTCTAATTATAATAGCATTAAGAAAATTACTGTCAGTGAATTAGATATGTATAATGAACAATGTTTATTATGTTGGCGTTCAAATAAATAAATAAATAAATAATGAATGTTAAATACTGTAATTTAAACCGTAATTGAAACACAAAATTGTTCGAAGTCACAATTAGGTGGTGAATGTATTATTTCAAGGAAGTAAAAATTACTATAATCAGCCGAATAAATATTACTAATGCGAATTGATACGGATTTTAGCTATATAACCACAGATTGCTGTGGCATATTACTCTGAGCCCTGTTGGTGACCGGAGACAAAACGAGCGAGGCTTCCCGGCTTCATTGCCGGTCAGCATTTACTTGGGAGATAAATACTTGTTGTGAGGTCGAAGTCTGTATGTTTATGCAGCAAATAATGCTAGTTTGAGGGTGTCAGCATTAAATAGTCACGGCGCGCGGCTTGTACTCTTGTCACGTGTATTCCTATATTTAGAATACTATATTTAATATCCGAGTTTTACTAAAAGTCACCTTATAAAGAACCTGACGTTAGACATCACAGTTCCTGCCACCAACATTATCAGTTTTGTACAGCGTTGGTGAAGTGTTTGCCGCTGTTCTAGTAAAAATGCATAAAACAAATCAGTTCGAGAAAGTTCTTTTGCTTTGTTGGAACAGAATGAAAAGTGAAGCTCGGTACCGTCTTCCAGTGAAATTTAGTGCCGGTCGCGCTGATTGCGCCGCTCCTTACGAATATAAGACCTGTTAGATACCTCAAGCTAATAAGCAAATTTTTTTGGAGTGAAACTTCTTTACAATCGTTGTGATTTTAAACTCGATGAAACGAAAAAGCGACAGTGAAAAAAGACAAAAATATGTATCTATAGGAATCAACCTGCGATAGAATGAGATAAACTTCATTCGTACAGATGCTTCATAGTCTTCCTACGTATGTCCATTGAGCAGTGAACGTATGTGTGCTTATGCGCCGAGTCAAACTGAGCGAGAAAGCGTCGTATAGTTAGTATAGTATACATAATACTGTTTAATACTTCGTCTAGTTCGAGCGTTCTACGTGTGTATGTTTGTAAAGTCATTCATTTGAAGGTGTCCATAGCCTGCTTGGTTTACTATTCGTGTGGATTTTTATGTGAATATTTTTATCAATTTAATAAAAAGAAAACGAGTATGCTAAAAATTAATTCCGAACCTTATCGTGAATATCGACAGAAAAAAAATTTTGATACTACACACTCATCTCATTCTCTAAAAATGGAGATCTCTGAAAGTTTCACTTTTACCGTGTGTGAACAGCACACACACCTTTTATATATTTTTTGGTATCGGAAATGAAATCTTATGAAGTTCATACCTCTGAGCTTCTTCGAAATTGGGATATAATATCATAACATGAAATCGTATAATTTCGATGGCAATCATTCGTCACTTTTGAGTATAACTGGCTCAGTTGACATATAAATATCCTCTCTCTTCTGGCCCCACTGAAACTCGGTGTCGTGGCTGACAGCTGCGAATATTGCTGAGCGGCAGCCATTTAAGCGGCCTTGCTGTACAGATAATACAAAATATTTTGGCAATATTTTTTTATATAGGTTTTGTTTTCTTTAGAAATATTTTAACTTTCTGATACATAATTATAATCTTAGGTTATTATCTATTAGTATTTTAATTGATGTCTATATGTTTATGTTATTTTTCGTATTTTATTTGTGTAATTTAAGATAGTGTAAATTATTTATGTAGTTGTGTGTTTATTTACATTATGTTTTGCTGAAGGGCGAATTGATAATTTTTTTTGGCTTGTGCCTCTACAAATGCCCTGACAACTCTCCGGTGCATAAGGAATGGTATCAGAATCTCAAACAATTTTCTTAAATTTAATTCAGTACCTGTCGATTTGGAAGAGTGACATTTTTACCTATTGAAATCCCCTATACCTATATTTCCCCATCCATGGTTATGTGCAAAGTTACATATCGCCTACGGTTACGGGAGCAGTAAACGTTTAGCAACTCCTAGAATTAAGATGCTTGATGTATGTATGTATGTGTATGAAATGACTTATTATTTAAAAATGTCTAAATATTTGTAATCGAGCACGAGGTTAACGATAAAATACAAAAATTTTGTTGGTACACAGTAACACAAAAAGACATAAAGAGAGAAAAAATAACAACGAAGATAATTTTTTTAAGATAAGATAACTTATAACATTTATATTATATTTATAGATAATTAGTATTTTTAAAGTGAGTAGCTTTCAAGCGCACCACGCACTATTGTACTGCACAGTACATGAAACTAAGCAACATGTTTTATTTAGATAAAATAAGTTAATGCTTGACAACAATCCCACCTGATGGAAAGTGTTGATGGAGTCTAAGATGGTGAACGTACTAACTTCCAATAGCCTATTCACTCTTCTCTTGAAGACTCCCACGTCGTAAGTATCCGGGAACACATGTAACGTTCTTTACGTCAGACCGTTACTGTAAGGTTGATGTGGATTTATCTCATTCCACGGTTATAATCATAAATTTTAAATAAATTATGTTGGGGTTTAAAAAGGAAAAAAGATATCTTGACACTATAAAGCACTTAGATACTAATTACACTAAAAACTTAGGTACTCCTTTTCATTCATTTCTTACTTTTATTTAATATGAAAGGAGGATGCCTCGATTTATTTTAAAATTTTTGAATAAAAATAAAAATGCCAGCCGATAACTACACATACAAACATTACATCTGGTCGTAATGTAATATTTGTATGTTTAGTTATCGACCACATGCAATATAAGCATTAAAATATGCTACGACCATTGTAATTTAAAGAATGTATTCAATGAAAATAATAATCTGAATTTAAATCTAAATCAAATGCATAAATCTAGTCAACCGCCCTCGCTTCGCTTCAGAAACCTACGCCTTGCGCACCTGCATTGTTTTAGAACAGGGTTTTTCTTGTTCTTTGAATTAGAAATATGAGAACTTTTTTATTTATGGACGGATTCAAGTGAACCGAACATTGAATATCAAGCAATGTTTAAAATCCTGAATCACGCACTATAACTGACAAATCCTAACAGTTTGTGTTGATAGTGTTTGAGTAAATTACAAACCGTCGGTCGGAAATTGCTTAAGTGACCGCTAACGAAACGCTGTCATGTAAAGAACTAATGTAATCAAGAGCAGCTTAGTTGCGATATCAGTCCGTTCGCCTTCAGATTACTTCATCAATTCAGTAGCAGCGGCGATCATCTGTTTCAATCTTAACACATATCTGAATATTAGTGGGCGCAGTCCTTACGGGACACACGGTCGAACAATAAGCCATGGTAAGTTAACGTCAAATTATTCGATTTTTCGTCCTCTAATCAGGCGCCCTCCATTGTGGTGGCGTTATGGCCGCGGGCCCGGCGTTTGTCATACTGAATGGGGAGCTTTGCGACTTGCGTCTCTGTTTGGGCGGCAGAGAACGATCGGGACGGTAGTTTCGTAGGTAAGTACCTAACATTACATTATCTTTGAGGGTACTTCGCAAATATATGTAAGTGGTATTTTCAGGTTATTGAAAGGCGTGTATTAAACATTTTCCTTTTATACACATCGCGGGAGGACTGATTCGAATGCTGCACCAACAGGTCTTTATAATAATGAGAATATATGTAGTTAGATATCGCTGTGGAACAAATCGTGAGCTAATCTGCATACCGACGATTCTCGTCAAAGTATGGCCAGCGTGGTGGACTATAGCCTTTATATATCCCATTGTGAGACAATGTCCAATTTCGGTAGTAGCAGTTATGGTTTCTCAAGACATTTCCTTATCTTAAAGTGCAGAGCAGTTTGTTACTGCAATATCAGTAAAAGAGAACTGCTCTAGTATTTCAGATCGGTTGGTTTAGTCGCAGTCTGTTAGCCGTTTTGTGCTGAACATCATTTTCTACTGCTAATTGACTAATGCTGGAACATAAGTTACGACGCTGCTGCTTAAAGCTTGAAATATAAGTAGCCTTATTTTTCCAATATTTTGAATACTCCTCAATCTGTTCTTGAAGCACCAAGATATTTTTTCCCATTAACGGTTATCCAATTCCAAGCCGTGATCTTCTTGCTTATTATTGTCATTCACTTATGACTTACACAAGCTAGGAGTACAAGCTTTGAACATCCATTCACTCTTTAATCTACGTCAAAACTCACAAATTAGACGTGCAAAATTCGAATTTCGCATTTGTTTTGAGCGAGCCGCGTCCAGAATTACTCAAAGCCAGCAAATAGCAAATAAAGCTGCTAATGGGTTCTCCTGTAATCGGTTAAGCTTTATGTACGAGTAAATTTGCGCTGCTCGTGCTCGTAGCTCAGCAAAATCGAAACATTATTATTTTACCCGTTGCTCAAATTCAAATTCAATTGCAGGCACCTATGGGTTACAACGGGTAATTAAGATACAATATTTATAACATACAATGTTTGTTTACATGTTACCTTCTTTCGAATGCAAATCTCGAATTTGCTCGATCGATTGATTTTCAGTTTATAAGTTTTTTTTTCTTTATTAATTTTGTTTATATACTTACTTCATTGCACTGTGACCATATGTGAAGATATAGGGTCGAAGTAGCGCCAATTCAGAGAGTTATGTCTCTCACTAGAATTTTAAAGGTTGATGGATGCAATTTATAAAGTTATGAGATACAAATAGTTGTCATTATACTTCAGATATTGCCTGCCTATCAACCTAATGATAAAGAACCTTGATCACTTGCAAATAGAAGATAACATTAAATGAATAATGTACAAAAAATAATAAATTGCACGGCATAGATTTGTAAAATATGATTTTAACCTTATATCGTCGCGGATATTATAAATTTTTACTGTAACGAGTACTCACGATTTTTGTTCGATTTTCGACCGAAATACATGGATCATAGTAAAAAACACAAAAATCGTGTATATTCATTTCAGTTAAAATATAGGTACATTTGTTAAATATAATACTGAAAAAATACGATTATAATAACTTTTGCTTACATAAACAGACACGAAAACGTAGCAGAGTAACCAGTTCACAATAATCATTTAAAACAAAAAATATTGTGAATTTTTCCACCGCCAGGAAGCTTCGGTCAAGTTTTATCAACGGCTGTTTTACCAATATAACCAGGTTTCTTCGTCCAGGTTTAAACGTCGAACTCGTCTTTAGAAAAGGTAAGCTACAAATTCATCCCGGAATTTGTTTTGATCACCTCCGATTGATATAAGATCTGGAGTCGTAAGTGTTGCTCATCGCATCTCAACCATTACGTATGAAGAAGATTTGTTCCCACCCAGTAATTCTCACAAACCCCTTAAAATCATATTCCACGGGGCCGCCGCTTCAAGCGTCCGCAACCGTCAAGCAAACTGAGTGAAAATATTTATTCTGCTACCGACCCTGTACCGCCAAGGAGCTCTGACTAATGGACATGGAGATTTGTTCGATAAATCTTTTGTATAGTTCAGTTGTTACCTTTATTTATAATCAAAGAATTAATATTGAAAAACGAAGTTCTTGACGTAGTTTAGTTTAGCTAAATATTAAATGTACGTGTAAAAGTTAGATTACATTTGAATTGATTTCCATTGACGTTATTTTTATAGTTTATCCATACAAATAAAAAAATTGTAATGGGGCCGAATACTTTAAATATTGCGAAGCTTTATTATCGATACAAAGACGAAAATGTAATTTTATTTAATTGGTTTTTTATCTGTCTTTTTGTCCGTTTGGCTGTCTCACGTTGCAAGTATCAGGTGGAAATTATTGAACAGATTTGTACGATACTTATCACAATTGTAAGTTGTATGTCTCAATATAGCATCAAAATGTTGGCTTCTTTTCATACCGGGAAATGGATTTGTTTCCACTCAATAAGATTCTACAAAGGAAATTCCCCAAAGTAAGCAAAATCTTGACTGGTTTTTCTTGTCGTCATTGTAATAAATTAATGAATTTCTAAATCATACACACAGGAAAAGCGATTCCTGAAGAAATAAATTGGGGCTAACATGAATTTTATTATAAATTACATAACTGCCCTCGCTTCGCTTCAGAAAAATTACGTCTTACGCTTAGAAGCTCACCTGCAATGTTTTAGAACTGGATTTACCTCGTTCTATGAATTAGAAATATATTAATTTATATCTTTTTTATTTACACACGGATGCAATAACGAATTGTAAATATTAAGCGATGCTTATTGCAATACACTAGTGAAAACTATAACGAAATCGGTTCAGTCATTTCGGAGATTAGTGTGCACAAACGCACAGATAGACAAGCAGACAAAAATTTTAACCACTATTGTTTTTGGTTGTAATGCGTAAACGAAGTCTCCTAATAATAGTTTTACTCGTATATCATTCATGTACAGAAATCGGTCACTTAAAACTTATATTATATATTTAGATGCCTTATGTATAATAAGTGTTTTGGATGTGATTGTTAATCGAATGTCGTAGGTTTTGTGAAGTAAAGCAATCACGGGTGAGTAGTTTACGAGTAATAGTCGCAGCTTTCAGCGTTCGTAGATATACAATATTTAGAAGACAGCCGACTGCCCTTTTACTGAACCTTATTTCATTGTCGGTACTAACCCTCTCATACATTAAGATTTGATGTTCATGACGAAACTGATAATTTACTCAAGAAATCTATTTTACGTCCACAATTCCATTACTATATGAAACTAGGACTCGTATCTAACATTTCAATTTGGTTGTAAAGGATGGTAAAGCAGCGATAGCCTAGTAGTTTGACCGTAGCTGTCCGGCACGAGATACGCGAGTTCGAATTCTGAACGCACATCTATTCTTTCAAATTATGTGCGTATCAATTATCACTTGTTTCCGTGAAGGGAAACGTCGTGAAGAAACCTGCACACCTGAGTTCTCCGTAATGGTCTCAAAGGTGTGTGAAGTCTGCCAACCTGCGATTGGCCAATGTGGGAGACTACGGTCTGAACCTTTCTCATTGCGGGAAGAGACCCGAGCCCAGCAGTGTGACAAAAAGGATTGGAATGATGATGATGGTGATGAATTTGATTTTAGAGTAGCGTACACAGTATTTGTATTGTATTAAACCGCATCTAACTCTATACTTTAGTAGCTCCGGCAGTTGTCGAAGTCTGTTCGTCCGACGGATAAATGATGGGCGAATAGCTCGCTGAAGGCGAGTTCACAGAACCACATCGAGAGGATTAAAGTGGGTTCAACACACACATAGTACGCCGGCCGAAACTTTAACAAGCTTATTAACTTGTAACAGTCATAACTAGGAGTCAGCGGGTGGTTCCGAGTGATCCGTTTGGGTTTGTGGTCATCTTTGCGATTCCAGGAATATATTTTAATGGGTTCGCGATAACTTGCCGAGGAGGAAAAATACGGGGAACTTTAGGGTTCTTTATGAAGCGGAAGAACTGTTATGTTCTCGACACATGATTACGGATATTGTCCATATTCGCTGGAGACCGTGGAGAGAGAGAAAAGGACTCCTCCCACTTAAACTTTATCAAGCAATTTTCCTTTTTAGCAAATGAAGTCTATCGGCTAAAAGGTACGACAATGTCTATTGTCCCTTTTGTTACAGATCTCTTGACTATTCAGCTTAGTTTAACTCTGAAAGTACTTACGTATGAATGATCAGATTTGTCGCATAACAAGCGTGAAATCTGAAAACGTTGATGAACGTACAGTCAAAATCAAGCAGGTCAACCGATTATTTGTTGGTCTCCAACGCGTCTGTTCGATGTGTGACATTTCACATTACAGATCTACAGTATATAAAAAATATGTACCGCAAACACTGTCTTCCCCGTTCTGTGCTATTTTAGCCCCATTGTAATTCGTTTGCAGCTTTATCCAGTATACCGACCCCAGCCAACGACGTATTAATATTTCAAGCAGTTAGAGTGCAGTCAAATAAAAAATGCGAGGTATAAATACAGGTATTTCTTAAAAGTGTTTTCCAATAAATCCGGTACGGTTGCAACCGCTGCGCTGCGAGTTATAGTGCCCGACGTGCGCTGAATTCTATATGTCCCGCGACGTATTTCTTTGATATTAGTTGCAATAGATTAGAATGGTGCCCAGAAAGTTCTCCTTTAAGCAACTTGTCGAGGCATTACTTGAAAGTTTTATTATGGAATAGTTGTGATTATGTAGGACTACAGATTCTATAATATGTACTTTGTGTAGATAATATTGTATTACACGTTGATATATCACTGAATATGTGTACTATTTTGTTGATTTTCTCGCTTTGTATATGAGTTATTCTTTGTATTTAATAATGTAATAATAAATAACTATTTTTTAGACAGTGTCTCATTAATGCGAGTATATCAAAAGATTACAATTTAAATAACATAATTACACTTTCGTTAAAAAATATACTTAAAAGATATTCAAACAGTATACAGTAAAATATTTAATATAGGTAAATTGCAGAAATTTAAGAACTAAGTTCAAACACTCACACTTCCGCACTAGCATTTCCAGAGGTGCGGGTGGCTTGGTTGCACACAGATATGATATGACAAATACTCACGGCCCGAGAACAAACATTTATCTGTCGCATATATATTTGTCCCGGCCGGAAATCGAACTTTGGACCTCTCGCTCGGCAGGCAGGATCAATACCAACTGGACTACGTAGTCGTCTTTTATAAATGTATTTCATATACGTGATAATCTGTGTTATATCCCATTATATTTGATTTGTACCTATTATACTATACGGTCAGAGCGGGGTTAGACTCTAGAGATGCTCTAGTCTGATCCAAGTATTAATTCAGCGTTTCGTAGATATTATAATGAATGTATATATGTGTTTTATAGATTTTGAGAAAGCATTTGATGATGTCAAATACGATCAATTAATAACGATTTTAAAAGCAATTGTAATAGATAAAAATAGTTTGACATTTTTAAAGAATTTATATTGGAATCAAAGACCAAGGATAAAAATTTATAACAAATTGTCTAAAGAGGTTGAAATACAAGAGGGAGTGAGACGAGGTTGTATCTTTTCACCCTATCTGTTAAACGTATACTCGGGAACTTTGACGACCCCGTAGCCCAGTTGGTAGTGACCCTGCCTGCCGAGCGTGGGGTCCCGGCTTCGATTCGCGGCGGGGCAAATATTTATGTGACAGATAAATGTTTGTTCTCGGGTCATGGGTGTTTGTGATGTGATCAATGTGTAAGTCCATGGCACCCGCAACATTGGGAATCCTAGTGCGGGGGTGTGAGTGTGTAAACGTTAAAAAAAAAAAACTATTTTCAAAAAAGCTTTCGAAGATCTTGACCTGGCCATTCGGGTAAACTGGTAAACTGGTAAACTGATACAGAACATTCGTTATGCACATGATACCGTCCTTTTGTCAGAAAGCCTAAATAACCTTCAAATTATGCTTCAAAAATTTAATCTGGTACTTTTGGAATATGGACTCAAAATTAACACAACTTAATTCATGATTGTTGGTAAACATTTATCCGTCAGCAATTTTGCGATTGGGAAATGATTCTATAGAAAGAGTTAACAAATACAATACAAATATCTCGGCATTTGGTTAAATGAGCACTGGAAACCGGATCATGAAATTAGAATAAGAATTGAAAATTGTAATATAACTTATTAAAATTGATAATTAAAGGCAAAATTTAAGGGAAGTAGAGGTCCAGATGGAAGAAGAATCTCATGGATTGGAAATATAAAGGAATGGCTGCGGGTTAAAAGCAAAGATAAGCTTGTTCATGTGACTGCTGATAAAGATATGTATCGACAAATGGTCGCCGACCTCCTTGATGGAGATGCCACGTGAAGAAGAAGAAGATACGGTCTGTAATCTAAGCGGAAAAAGATTCCTCACATCGGTAATATTGCGAGAAATTTTTATCATCTACAATTCGTTGGACAGTTACATCTCGTTTTCCCAATATACACAGACAAGTAGGCGACTACCGACTACACACCGCGGCTATAGCACTACGTAGTGAGGTAGTATTTAGTTTTATTACGGTCATAAAATATTTTATGAAGCCGTTCGGGGACGGGCTTAGCGCGATCAGACTACGAATAAGATTTTAGCTCCGGAACGTGTGAACTTAAAGCCATAACCGACTCTATTGCATGCCACGAAGGTTAGTAATCGCATGGAAAGTTTTATGAGTATTTGCAGCTGCGTTGAGAACTATAAAAATGGGTGAATCGAGACTTTGGGGTACTGATGGATAGTTTCATTCGAACGCACCCTTTGAATGGTTAACGCTTGTAATAGTTTTTCATTGTACGGTTTTTTGGATCTAAATGATTTTTTCTATTTCACTATTCACTTAGTTTGTTTCAGTATGAATTTTGATAGGGATAGTAAAAAATGAGTTCTTTTATATATTAATTCGGCTCTTCGTTATTCCGTATTAAAACATCCAAATAACATGAACATATAAAGATAATTGAAAGCTATAAATAAGGAAGACCTTACTATCAGGGCTGGCTTTTCCTGTAAGCTAACTAGGCTTCAACCTACGGTCTTAAGATCAAGAGAGGCCTACATTCAAATTGTTAGCGAAATTAAAATTACACTATTTCTATAGACGGTGAACACATATATCATTAATGATGTAAATCATTATTTCTCATGTAATTTACAAACTTAAAAGTGTGACGTGAAAGGCCTCATAAGTGGAATAGCCTAGGGCCTCTTTTCATCTAAATCCGGCCCTGCCTATTGTACATAATATCTGACTCCGAGAATAGTAACATGTAAATAAATAAACGATCACTGACTCTATCCTTGTATTTCGATTGCCTAAGTTACAGGTCGCTAAGACGTACCTACTCAAATGATACTTTATAAGCACCCATGAATCGAGAATTGAGAATCCTATCTTAATATTTCATGTGAATAGCCGAACAGATACTTGAAACCGTTATTGTCGGCTATGCTCGTCCTTAGCAACAAAGGCATCAAAAACTCGATGCCGCCCGAAAAAGAAGCGAAGCCCCATATTGGCTCTGTAAAATTACAATCAAAACATAAAGAAAATATTTCAAGGTTGATTCTAGAAAGAGTAATAGCTAGTTGGGGAAATAAAAAACGTAGTACCATGCACGAGTACCGCTAGGATTTAAGCAGTGGTCTCCAACTAAAGGGAGTATTCGAAATAGCCTCAAACTCGATGACGTGTGGACCCCCAAACGTATCTGTCACATAAATCACTGTTCCGTTCCGTGATCGAACCGGACACCCTTCGTACGGCAGTCGTAGATACTATCGACTGGGTTATTAAGCCATCAATATGACTGTACATATTGTGTTGAAATACATAATATTGTAGATTTATTTATTGAATTATAGTATAAGTGACCACCTATCTTCACGTGGACTGCATGCTCGCTGGCAACGCATCTATTATTAATATGGAAAATATTACTAAAAATGTTCGACTATAAATAGAAATAAAAGAATAGGTAAAGAAGAAGAAAAAGGAGAAGAATAGAAGAGTTTTTTGTATATGAATTTTATGATATTTTGCAATCAGTGTTAGAAGTGCCTCGAGTCCCCTGGTTTATATTTACTTAATAGGGAACCTTATTGAGAACCAGACAGCGACAAGAAAGTATTTTCTCTATAAGAAGAATCAAGAAGTCACAGACATGTATAATAAATGTAAAACTTATTGTGTTGACACGGTCCACCACGGTTGTGTGTATGTAACAATACTATACATATGTGTTTAATCAACATGGTGGTGGGTCGTGAAATTATGCTGCAACATGCTAGGGAATGTAACTAGCGGCCCGTACCGACAAATGAGCAGACGTGCTACCTGATGGTAAGTAGTCACCGTCGTGCATAGGCATTAGTAAAACCAAAAGTATCACTGCTGCGTTCTCGGCTAGGAAATGACAAGAAGGTAAGAAAGAAAGTACTGGCTCTCTTCGTTCGGGTTCAACAATTATTAAAGGTATTACACATTCACGTGATATGTAGACCTTTCAAATTATCGACCGTCAACACGTCATCTCGCTTATTTAGCTGCACCGTGCCTAAATACGATGACAATGAACCGTCACCTGTCATTTCACTCCCCTTCAATAGATATATCGAACGTCATTCATTCATTAAAATGACAGCTGTCAGATAACATCAATCCGTGAAATTGAGGGACTTTAATTGAGCGGTATGAATTTTGATTGTAAACTTGTTACACTCCACTAAACACGGCCATCTTAAATATAATAATACACATGTCATAATACACATAGTCCATAATTAAGTGATGAATAAAATACCTACTTTTAGATTTGACCGAGTTTTTGTAATTTTGAAACACCTCTAATTACATAAGCTAATACCGATGCAGTTGCGTAACAAGCAAGCATGAAATGTAAGTCAAAACATTGTAAAGTGCCCACATTCCATATCCCAAGATTTTCATTTAAAATCACACTTGAGTTATAATAGTTAATTTCAACAATTCCAATTCAGTACGAAGGCTTGCACCATAGAGTACATGAAAACGTAGAAATGCCGTGCGGCAGATTTATTATGGCATGTTATGTTCTGGTCGATCGTCATCGTGAGGGAAAGTGGAGGATAGGTGAGAATAGGTCGTTATGGGAGACATTCAGGTCAGGCATATGAACTTTTGCGATTGGGTTTGGCCTCTATCCCCTACAATAATTTGCATTCGAGCAGCGTGGTGGACTACGTTTCTTTATTCCTACTTCCGCTTCCTTCTTAATTTATGGAGGTTTTCTCTGTAAGATTAAAGTTCTCTGCAGAAGGCCGCGGATGAATTCATTGCTAGAATTTACACAACTAACCACAATCATAATAAAAAATTCGAATGTGAATTTATTAACACAATAAACATCTTTTATGTAAACTGGTTTGATGTAAAAGTACTTAATGGAATATACCGACGTAAAAATTTGCCGAAATACAGAATTCAGTTTTTAATCGACGCATATGAACGACTTTGCTGTTATATCTCTACGAGGGTAGTTCAGATGAGCACATAATTAGTTTCTTACATATATGGTAAAAGCACACCCCACGGCATTTCTACCAATTCTCCTTCTTCCCACACATCGCAGAGAAGAACGGTGCTCAGATGACGCATGCTCGGTAGAAACAAAGGTCGCGCTCAAAGAGCGTCCTCTTACGAAATTGACATAATTTTCCACACGAAAAATTCCTGTGATCCCTTTTACATTGTTCAAATTTTATTGTGACACAACCTTGGTAAGGTTCGGGTGCACTGGTAGGCGAGTAGGACGCGATAAAAGTTAAATTTTTAGTATTCTAGATGTCCTATTTATATACAAGCAAAGAAAAAGCTGAGAAAGCGCTTTAAAAACGGCTCTCCAATATTGGAACCGAACCATGATTAAAATATTTCTCGGTTGAATTAAGGAGGGTGGTAACTAGTCAAGTCGGTGAGAACTATAACAGCTTGTAAGCGTACCGTCGAACATAGGCTGGGTGGTGCGGAATCCAGCCGTCTCCTACAAACGCGATCTAGCGCCATAGCTCCCTCTTTCTCAGCAGGACGTCACGAAATGTTGTACGGTGTAAGCAAAAGCATTTATCGCTTTCCCCGGAAACCGGCCTAGCACATACCTCCCGATGGGTATCTCCCGGAGTGTAAAACGTTAATTACTTTACAGCGGAATGTAGCGGATTTTTGGGATAGTTCACCGGATAACGATATCCCAGTATTTTTGGCATATACTCGTACAGTTCCAATTGCTCGCCAGTGCACGTTCGTATCGGTTTCGTGTAGCTGTATGAAATTAATTACTTTTGGCATATTTTTATCCGACTTGTGACTGTGTACTTCGTTTAGTATATGAATTTATTTTGTTTTATCATATTTACTTAGCTTCGCTGTCTCATCGCAGTTGAATGTTACTAACAAATTAAAGATACTATTACTCATATTTTATATATTGTTAGCAGCAAAGTGACGTCACATCCGTTAAGAGGAGGGGATGACGGACAGTCACCGCCAAGCACCTATATAAGACGATGAGCGCTCTTCTTGACACACTTATATTTGTAAAATACTCGTGATCTTAATGAATTTCTTATTTTTATTTATTTAGTCTCGTTTTTCCTAAGATCAGAAGTGGGATACAGTTCTCACGTGTCCTGATCCGTTTCAAAGCAGATTGGCCATTCAATTTTAAAAATCTTATTTTCAATTTTTTTGAGAGTGTATAAGTGGTAATTT